>JAJNAB010000027.1:0-15243 GCA_023783335.1 Enoploplastron triloricatum | reverse complement strand
CCCAATCCCCAATCCCCAATCCCCAATTTAAAGAAAATAAAATATTAAATTATTATAAATTAGTATTATTAATTAAAATTTTTTTTTAATAATTTAAACTAAAAATTAATAATTTTAATATTTTTTTCTTTTTTTAATAATTTTATCTGATGATTCTAATTTTTTATTGTCATTTTCAAGGTCATTTTTAAGGATAATTCCTTTTAATTCGATATCTTCTTTTTCTTTCAACAAATTATATAACTCAAAGCATTGACCAATTGTCAAATTAAACCCTTTTAATAAATTTATATCTTTTTTAAATAAGTCTTTTTTTTTCCAAATTTCTTTTTTCCATAATTCTTCTCGATCTAAATATAATTCCAATAAATTATTTTTATTATCATCAATATCTTCATTAGCATTCATTAAATATCTTGAAATAATTTTACGACAAGCTGAAGTTAAATCATTTTTTTTTATGACTGAAAATTTAGATTGATCGAATAACATTTTTATCTCATCTATTGTTTTATTATCAATTGTTGTTTTATAATTTTCATTTAAATCTTTTATTAAAGAATTAAATCCAATTAATTCTATGAATAAGTAAGTATCAAGCAATTCTTCAATTTTGATCTCAAGCTTTTCGAAGAATATTCTAGCTTCATTTGATATATTTACATAATATGGTAAATCATGAATTATTAAATTAATTTCATCTTTAGGACCTTTTAATTCTTGAGTTAAATAATAAAATAATAATTGAATTGAAAACAAAATCCTTTTAAAATCTTCATTACCTAAAATATTATTTTCCATTATATAATCATAAATTTTTTGTCTATAATCAATATCTAAAACTTTTTGCTCATAAAATTTCTCAAATTCTATTATTATACTATTTTTATTTTCTTTAAATGATTCAAAACAATAAGTCACATATTTTAAATTTTTATAATTATTAAACATAGTTTTATTTACTAATAATTGCTCTCCTAAATATTTTTCAATTGAATCAAAATCAAAAATTAACTTTTTATAATTAATATAATTAATTTTATTATTATCCATGAATATATCTCTTCTGCAATTTATAAAAACTTGTTCAGAGAAATCATCATTAACTTCATCAAAATTTAGTGTTTCGCTATTTTTAGCATTTTGTACATCTATTTTTTTCTCAATATTTTTCAGAAAATGGTTCAAAATTGGATTATGGCTTAGAGGCTCTATTAAATTCCCTAAATAATTATTTTGCCATTCTATGAAATTTTGATATGCTGCAGCAATATACATTCCCTTTCCCTTTTCTTCTATATCATTAAGGAAATAGGCTAAAGGCATATTAGTTTTCAAAGATATTTTTTCTAATACTTGATTATCATATTTTTTTGCATACGGGCCGATCTCTTCCCAAATTTCTATGAAATTATCACATGAATCTTTGAATCCCTCTTGATTAAGTTTATATGCATCTTCAGAATCTAGAGTAATTTTAGACGCTTCTTTCCTGGAAATTTTATATGAATAAATATTTATCATTAAATTTGAAAATTCATTAAATTCTGGTAAATATTTAATTAACTCTTCTTTTTCTGGTTTATCATCTTCTTCATTAAGAGTTATATTATCTTCATTATCTATTTTTCTTTTAATTATTTTTAAATATGATGCTAATAATGGATATTTATTTTCATATTCAGGAATATTTTTTAATTCTTCAACTAATTTTTTTTTAGAAGGATATGTTGTCATCAAAAAGTATTTATAAAAAGGATATAAATCTTCACTATATAGATTAATATCAAAATTTTCAAGAACTAAAGATTTCATTAGATCTTTATTTAATTGTAATTGCTCAATATTTTTTTCTATATATTTTTTGGAATCATTTTCATATTTTTCAATAATAATTTTTATCAATTCTTCAATTTTATTCTCAAATATTTCTCTTTCTCCATTTGTTTTCATTAATTTGCATTCTTTTAATTTTTCTGTTAAATCTTTAAAAATTAAATTCATAAATATTTGAATTACTATTCCATATTTTGATTGTAAATTATCTTGCAATAAATCCCAATTTTTAACTATAATATCTATGCATGTCATTCCATTGCATAAATATTTTGACTTTAAGTTTTCTTCAGATATATATCCTAAACAATATGCAAAAAATAAATGAGAATAAAAGACAAAATTTAATAATCTAAAGCCAATTTGAGATAAATTTCTCACTTTTAAATTTGCTTGCACATAATCAATTTTTGGAATAATATTAATTCCAAACTTATATTTTTCCAAAATTGGTTCAATTATTTTATTTTTATAATTTTCTAATAACATATTTGGAATATTTCTATCCATATCACCGTAGAGGTTCATTTCATAAGCCTTTTGCTTTTCATCCTTAAATATTCGATAATGCCCGTTTCTTATAAACATTCCATGTATTAATCTTTTTAGATCTTTGGGAGGCTTAGCATATCCAATTTTTTCTTTACAATTTTTACAAAATAATTTGTCTTCTTCTTCCTTATTTTCAGGAGGTGAAGGAAATCCATTTGCTTCTATGATATAAGATAAGCCACAAGAACAAACATAAATTCCTCTATCAGATGGCTGAGTCATTAAATGATTTTCTATTTTTTGATAGTTATTCACAAATATATTATTTATTAAATTATTTCCTGGAATACAATGATTGTCAATTATCTCCATGATTTCTGGTGAAATTATTTTTGAATATAAAAATTTATCTTCATTCTTTATATTAACTGTCTGTATACAAATCCTTAATGAATAAAGTAGTATTTCTAATATTTTTGGGGATATTTTTTGGTTATTATTTATTTCTTTTTTTTCTTTTTCTTCTTCTCCTTCCTTTTCAATTATCTTTGGCTTTATAATTGTATTAAATTCTTCTTCAATTGAAAAAAGGAAAATTAATTGCTTTACCTTTATAGGTAAATTTAAATTCTTTTCAAATAAATTCTTAGCAAAAGATGAATAAATTTTATATTCTTCAGAATTGATGTAATTATTCAAACAAAGGTTAGATATTATTATATTCGAAGAAACACAAAAATAATGTTCAATTCCATTTTTTTCAATATGTTTTTTTAAGTCCTCTATTGGATTTGAAAATTTACTATATTTATCATTTTCAAAAAGATTTGTTAATGAGCAATAATTTTGATAGTCTATATCTTCAATTGGTATAAAACAATAATTTAGCATAGATTCTTTATTTGCATTAAATAAATGCTTAACATCTTCAAAAAAAGTAATTCCTTTATTTGTATAATTAAGATTATCGATATTATAATAAAAATTATCATATAAATAAAAAAATATTTTAAAAACATATATTTCTATGACATTTCTAAATTTATTTTTAGCATTTCCTTTAATTGCATTCATAATTTTATTTGAAAAAAGAAATTGTTGGTTATAATATTGGATATAATAAATTGATTTATATAAATACATTTTAATAAAAGATATGCAATATAAAGTGCATATAAGTTGATTATTTTTCACTTTGCCATCTCTATTATTAAATATATCCTCTAAATAATTTAGACAATCATTAAATAAATCTAAAGAATAATCAAGTAATATAGCGCTTAAGTTATTATTAGATTGAGAATAAGTATTAAAATTTTGTTTTAATTGTTGTTTACCAATATTTGGAATCGAATTAAAATATATATTAAAAAGATTTTCAAAAATTGATAAAATGATTTGATTTAAAATTTCATTATCAGCTTTATTAATTAATTGAATGCAAGGATCAAAGCTATTTTCCAATTCTTTTATATTTTCTTTTATTGGTTTCTCATCTGAAACTTCAGAACTAAGATTATTTAATATAATAGAGAAAAAGAGATATGATTGTTTTATTAGCATAGGATTTTTAAGAATAATTTCAGTTAATTTTTTTCTATATTCTTGACTTTTTATTTTTTTAGCTTCATCTACGAATATACTTAGAATTAGTTCTGCAAAATTATTTGAATTTCCTAATTTCTCATTTAAGAAATTATATAATTTTTCAATATTATTACATAAATCTTCACAATCATTTTCTTCTTTCATTAAGTTATTTATATATTTAGATTGATCAGATAAAATTCTTATAACATTTATTATATTTTCTTTAGTGATTTGATTAACATTATTTAATTTTTCATAAATAATTAGAAATTGTTGTAAAGAAAAAATTTCTTTTGAATAAAATCTATTTAGACTATTTTGAATTTTAAATGCTTTTTGTAATATAATTTTTAAAGAAACCATAAATTTTTGAAATTCTTTTGGCTTTATTTTTGTATACATTTCATTATCAGTTATGCATATTTTCAAAAGAGATTCCGTTAAGAAGAAAAATGGCAAATTAAATTCTTCTGTAAATTGAGGGCATCGCTCGGTTCTTTCATATTGAATTTCTTGACTATCAATTATTTCATCTATTTTTAATAATAGATTTTCTTCAATAATTGACAGCCTTTTATATATATCTAATAAAGTACTAATATATATAGAATTTGATTCTAGCCATAATATTTTCTTTGCAAAGGAATTAATTGGCTCATTATCGAATTGATTATTAAATCTTAGAGAAATACATTTTTTTAAAAATTTTTTATAATTTTCCATTGAAGAAAATTCATTTTTTATATCTTTCAAAAAATCAGATAAATATAAAAGAAAATAATCATCTAAAAGTATTTCATAAAATTGATTCAAATCATTATAATTTTCTTCATCTAAGTTACTTATAAATTCAAATATATCTTTATTATTAATTTCTGATACCAAATTTGCTTCACAATTATTCAAATTATTTTTATATTTTTGAAATTCTTTTTCTTTTTCTTCTAAACTTAAATTTCTTATGTTATTTTCTATCTTTAAATAATTAGTTTTAAGCTCAGTTTTAATATAATTTCTTATACTTTCTAAAATAATTTTAAATCCTGGTATTTTTAATCCTAATAATAATTTAATATTATTTTTTTTTATATTTTTAACAAATTTTTTTGTCGAAGATAAGTCAAATTTTTCAAAGTAAAAATCAATAATTTTTCCTATTATTTTATTTCCAAAAAAATATCTTTCTTTTTTATTGATGGAATTATAAGCTTCAGTTTTATTATCTTTCATAATAAGATTAAAATTAATACTATTATTTTGTAAATTGCTATTAACCTGAGAAATGATTATTTCATTGTCTTCAGGATATAAATTTAATTCTTCTTCTATTTCATCATCATAAAAATCATCAAAAATACTTCCCTTTTTATAATAATAATTTTTCTCTTCACTCATTATTTCAAAATCGATTTCTTTAAAAATGATAATTTTATTATATATAAAAGTCGAAAGAAAATTCTCTTGCTCACTTTTAAAAGCAAATAAAGTTAAAAAATTTGTAAATAATTCCGATAAATATCTATTAACAACATGAATTATATCAATATCATCTTGGTTTATATAATTTTTCTTTAATATTTCAAAAAAAATGTCCTTTTCTTGAATATGTTGTTTTATAATACATTTAATTATCTTTTGAGTTAATTCTTGTTCTTGTTCTAAATATTTTACTATAAATTTTGAATAATTATTTTCATTTAAATAAGGTAAGTCTATTTCAAATTTATAGTTGAAATAAGAAAAAGCATTATAAATATTGGTCATAAATTCCTTATTTAAATTTAGACATTTACTAAATAGTATTTCAGTTTCAGTTTTATGCTCCATTAAAGTTAATAAAGAATCATTTTTTCCATTTAAATTATCTATAAAAATTTGATAAAAATCACTTAAATTAGAAATTAATTCCCCTAATTCATTTCTTTTGATAAATTCACTTTTTTTTGGATCATTCATATCTTTATTAAAAATTCTATTTAAATGGATTAAAAATATGAATGCTTTTTTATATTTATTATTATAATTATTATCTTCTTCTTCAGCATTTGTTGTAAATTTTTCTGCCATTTGATTTTCAATAAAAAATTTTAAATAATTCATTATATCTGTTTCATCTGGATTAAATTTAAAAACAATAATTTTTTTAGCAGGATTAAAATAAAAATTTTCTAATTCTTCTTCTAATTGATTATCTGAGGATAATGAGTTTATCATTATTTCGCTAATATTCTCTCTATTTATTTTTCCAAACATTTCAGTATTAATAACTTGACTTTTTTGTGATAATAACGGCTCTTCTATACTGCTGAAAGTATATATAACATTTTTTATATTTTTCATTGTTTCAAGGAAATTATATAAATTCCTATGCTCTCCTTTATTATAAAAAAATAAAATTTGATTATAAATATTATTAAATTTTGCTTTAAATCCAGAATAATTTAAAAATAAAATAATATCTTGTGGTAAGCACAAAGAAATTTTTTCAAAAACATAATCTTGTAATTCATCATTTCTTGCCTCTCTTTGCTCTTTATATTTCAATTCACAATATCTGCTATATATTATTCCAAAAATTTCTTCTTTGTCACAATTAATTAATAATTTATTAATATCATAATTTAATTCAAAATTCTCTTCTTGTGATAGAAACTTATTTTTTATATTTTCAATTATTTGATAAATTTCTTCAGCAATTTTTTTCTGGTTTTCCTTTAAAAGATATTCAAAAGAAATAATATGCTTCTCAAATCTATTTAAAAAAGGAGGTTCTTCTTCATCGATTACATTTTGATCAACTAGTACAATACATTTAAAATTATCGTTAACTAAGGAAAAAGTATTATTTGAGCTACCTAATGCAATACGGGCATAATTCCTATCACTTACTACATAGAAATTTTGATTAAATAAATCATATAATGATGGATAAACTGACTCAAGATCTGATAATAATAAAACTTTATTTTGTTCCATTTGAAGTTGAACTTTATTCAATATTTTTAAAGTATATTCTTCTGAAAATTTATCTTGCTTAAATCTACTTCCTAAATAAAAGCAAGATTTATTCATCGATTTGTCATTTAATATTGACATTAATAAATAATAAGATACTGAAGATTTTGATATTAGAAGTAAATATCTACTTTCAGGATCATTAATATTTTCTTTAATTTTTTGTAGTATATCATATTCTTTTACTACTGGAACATTTTCATATTTTAGCTTAAAAATTTCTTTAATTATTTCCAAAGAAGTTATCTTTTCATTTCCTTTATCAAATTCAAGTCCACCAAAATTCCTTTCTATACAATCAATTCCAATCATTATTTTACTTTGTTCATCAATTTCATTTTTTGTCTCATTAGATTTTTTAATGAGACTCCTTGCTGCATTTTTTATTAAATGATAAAAATCTCTAGAGCCATGAAAATCTTCTTTTATAGTATATTCATTAATTAATTTTTCTTTATATTCATAATATGTCGTTGCTAAATTTTCGAAAAATTCTCTATGTTGATTAGATAAATTCTCATTATAAGATTCTGCTATTATTTGTGCAGTTTTTTTTAGATCATCTAAATCAGGTTGGGGAATTGACAAATATATACCTCTATTCATTTTAGAAGCATCCAATGCCCAATTTGATATACCTACAAAGGCTATTTTTTTTCTCCCTTCATTTAAATCATATTCTAATTCAGAATGAATGACTTTAAGTGGATTATTTTCAGAATGTTCTGCAAGGCCCATTTCATCAAAATAAACCATAGAAATTATTTTAGGGGAATTTTCATCTTGTTTCTCTAGTATTTGTCTTGATTTTTTAAATATTTTCAAAACTCCTTCTGAAGTTGAAGCTTTTGAGCCTTGATAAGAATAAGTAAATAATTTTGGTAGTGTTTTAAATAATTGATTAGTTGAATTTTCTCCATTCATTGATTTGAATAATAAATTGACGCTTAATGATTTACTACAACCAGGCTTTCCTACTATAAATAAGGGAACTTTTGTATTTATACAGGCAAATAAAGTAAATAAATTTTCTAATAAAGCTTTATTTTTGGCAATTCCTTCTTTCATTTTTATATTATCTGCTATAAATTCTTGCTCTTTTTTAGGTATTTCTTCAAAATTAAATCCAAAATGTTTGGTTAATATTTCAGATAATTTATCTCGATCAGTTTTTTTTGTTAATCGCAAATAGTAGCAAATATAAGCACTGAGATTTATTGCATATTTATTAATTTGAAAATAATCAATATCATCATAAAATGTTTTTTTTATAAAATGATTTGATGAATTTAATGAAATTTTTCTTTTCTTAAAATAGTCAATGAAAAAAGAATAAAAAATACTAAATCTTCTAATTTCCCTCAGAGAAACTGATGAAACATCACCATTTTCTCTTATATAATCTTGAGAATCAGCAATGACTTTACTTGATAATTTAATTAATTGAGTTGTTTTTTCCTTAATATTATCTAATTCTTCTTTTTTATTTTCTCTTATTTTTTTCTTAATCTCATTAAAAAATAAATTCGTAATTGGTTTTATAACCATATTATTTATATATTTTCTTTCATCTGATTTATTCAAACTTCCAAAATTAAAAACGAAATTTAATAAAGAATGAGGTAAAGGATTTACTGTATATACCAATTTCTTTTCTTTTGCATTCTTTACTTTTAAACCATTTTGTTCTTTCGTTTTAATAGCCATTCTATAAGGGTTGCATGCGCCTATAAATACTAAACTTTTAGGTAGTGGAACTCCTTGACATGAATTCTTTGTCATTAATTCATATATTAATCCCATGCATTCACAAGTATTTATTTCATCTAAAAATATCCATAATTTTTTTTCATTATAAACTTGATTATTTTCTTCCCTTATTTTTTTTTCCCATTCTTCAGTTTTTTGAATTCTTTCAGCTTCTTCTATAATACTTAAAGATTGTCCATCTTTTTTACCATATAAAAAATTAACTATTTCTTGATCAGTAATTCCCGCATGAATATTTAATATTTTCATTTTATCTTCTCCATTATTCATTAATTCTGATAATTTTCTAATAAGGGATGTTTTTCCACATCCTGTTTCACCCATCATTATGACTGGAATATTTTCCCTTATACGAAGCAATATCAAAACCATCTTAATGAAATTATCTGCAGTAAAAACATATTCCCCTACTATTTCCTCTATTGTCTTCAATTCTTTTTCATTTTCCTCATTTTTATAATCAAATAAAACAAAATCATCAATATCAATATCCATATTTTTATTTAATTCTTCCTTCTCCTTTTTTAATAATGGCTTTTTTTCTTTTTTTTTGAGTAATTCTTTATTTTTTAATTTTTCTTGTTTTATCTTTTCTAATTCATTTTTATCTAAAGGATTTTTAATATCTAATATTTCTTTTAGTTCTTTCATGAAATCTTTTTGTGTAAAATTATTATAATAGTCATTTAATTCTTTAAACAATTCTTGAATTTCATAATTTTTACCATCCTTTTTGTAAGCTTCTTTTATATAATTGTCTATTTTTATTTGTGAATTTCTCAAATCTAATAAATCCAAATATTCTTTTTCATTTTTTTGACAAGTTGAAATAATACTAAAACCTTGCCCTTCTCCTTCATGAAAAAAAATTAAAGAAGGTTTTATTTTATTAAAAGTTATTGTTTCTTCTTGTTTAGATAAAGCTTCTATAGCTATTAAATTATCTTTTTCTTCATCATATTTTCCATTTTTAATACTAGTTTTAAAAGTATCAAATGTTTTACTTTGAGAATTCAATAATTTATCGAAAGCTCCTTTAGTAAAATGTTGAGTATTTTTAATAAAACTTTCTATCATTGTAATTCTTAAATTTTCAAAATTTTTAATCTTTAAAATTGCTCCAATATTCATAAGATATTCAGCACTTACAAAAACATTATAACTAAATTTCTTTAATTGTCCGGATAAAATTTTAATGAAAGAATTTATTTGATAATAATTAGGATTTTCTATTTTCATGTATTGTTTAATTAATTTAGCACATTCTTCTTGTGATAACAATTCTGCATCTTTTTTTATTTCTTTATTTTCTAAAACATCTCCAGAAATATTTGGTATATATAGATCAGTTTTAGAAAGTTTTTGCTCTTTTAATAACTTCAAATAATTACAGACAATCTGCATATTCGAATCAATTTTTTGTGGGACAATTAATGGAGGTAAATTTTTAATTGTCATTTCCTTTGAATTTTTAAACATTTTTAGAATTGGAAATTTTGAAAAAAAATCAATAAATCCACATGGAATTTCTATTTTTATTTCAACTTGTTTGGATAAATAAAAAAGTGACTCATTTTGCCCATATAATTTCGTGAATAAAATAAAAAATAAAAAATCTTTCATTAATTCTGTTTGACTAGTGTCGTATAGGTCTAAATGAATTACTGTTTGATTTACTTCTTCATCTTTTATTATAATTTTTTTTAATCTATTTATAACTTCTTTTCTATTAAAAACCCCTCCAAATGGGAAATGAATGTACTTTTTTTGTTTTTTTTCAATTTCCATTTTAATTTGTGTAGATTTACCAACACCGCATTTATCAGAACTAATTATCTCGACATTTTCATCATATAATATTTCTTGGTTAAGTTTCTTTTCTTTGTGTTTTAAAATCTTTTTTCCTTTAATTGTTTCTAAATAGTGTGCAATAGTAGAATCTTTTTTACTATAGGCAAAAGCCAAGCAAGATTTCATTTCTTTATCATGCCCCATATATAATGTATTAATTAGATTTGTTAATGTTTGTCTTTTTTCAGATGTTAGTAATTCAATATTTCCAACCATAAATAATATATGATATTCACATAAAAATGCCCTATATAAAAAAGCAGTAATCTCCTCTATGGTTGTTTCTTCATTGCATAATAAAAGAGATTGAGCCATAGGAGGATGGCCTGTTAGAAAATAATACCAATTTAATATTTGTTCTTCCATACCTTTTTGAACTCCTCCAATTTTATCATCTTCTAATAAATATGTATATAAACCTGTAAATTCTTTAAATTTAGGTAGTATTTTATTTTGTTCTAAAAACATTTCTAAAGAAAGGCCAATATCATTAAAAAAATTAGATAAAAATCTATTACAATTTTCTAATAAACATTTATATTTATCATCGTCTAAATCATTGATATAAGTATATTGAATTTCATCAAATTTCATACTTGAAAATATCATATCATTTGATATAAATTTTAAAAAAGGTTCTAAAGATTTTCTTTCTTTTTTTTTTAAAAAACAATTAAATAGATTAAATTGCCTTCCATATATATATCTTATGAATTGGTAATTTTTATAATAATATATTTGGATTTCTATTGTCTTAGATAAAATGTCATTTAAATACTGTATGCATTCTTGATAATCTTTGAAATCTTTTGAATCACAACTATAAAAAGGTTTAGAATCAATAATATCGATTGTTATCATAATATTTTCACAATATCCCTTCATTGCAATTTTTTTTAAAATTAAATTTATTTTACTTATCTCATTTACTCTTTCTGAAAATTGTTGATTTCTCTCAAAGATTTTTTTTTCCTCCATTAATTTTTCTCCCCCTAATCTTTTAGCAAGCATAGCTCTTCCTCTTAATTCAATTAAATCTTCAAAAGTAATATTTTTTTCTATTTCTAAAAAATTCATATCTTTATTTTCATCTTCAGGCAAATAATTTCCAAAAAATGAATAATAATCTTCTTGATCATTTTGAATACTCAAACGGAAATGAGACTTTTTAGAAATATTTTCTATCTTTTGTCTTGTAGCTTGAGTTTTATATAATTTTTGAATAATTAGATCTTTTATTTGGGAATAATGTGTTGTATATGAGGAAAAATTAGGCATTATATTATTATTTTCAATTAGAGCTTTTTTTAATTTAGAAATTATTTCGGCATCAGGTGTTTTATTTTTTGCTATATTAAGATCTCTTATAAAATTAGAGCATTTAGACATTTCTTGTATTTCCACTGAAGTAATAAAACAATTATCTAAGTCAAAAGCAACCTCCTGCAAACGACGACATTCTTCTTCATTTAATGATACAATATATTCAAGAGAACCTTTTGTATTATATAGCATATTTAAAAGATTAATTAAATCTTTATCTTCATTTTTAGGATTAAAAATCTTTATTTCATAATGTTCCAAAAATTTGCAATATTCATTTATTTTTTCAATTTCAATATTGTTTGTAATTTCTTTCCTTATCTTTTTCAATGTCTTTGAGAAAACAGTTTCTTCACCATCTAGATCTTTTATAAAAGAAAGAGAACTATTTACTACTGAAATTATTTCTTCTTTTTTACTAAAAATAGTGAGTTCATTTATAATTTTTTTAATTTTATTATCTTCAATATTTCCTAAATTAAAATAGTTTTTTATAAAATTTAATTCAAATTTTATTCGAATTTCTCGGTTTTCTTTTATAACTTTATACAAGTCATTAATTATATATTCATCTATTTTTGTGACCCAATTTTCTTCAAATAATAAAATTAATTTTTTAAAATCTTTTTCAGTATCTTCAAAAATCTTTTCTTCATTTATTTGACTATTTATCTCATCATTTTTTTTTGATTTAAATATTTCCTTAAAAAATAAAGATATTCTAAGTTTCTTTTTTTTTTCATAATCAGGAACAATACTATTAATATATCCATTTAATTCAGTTTTATTTACTTTTTCTATATCTTTTAATAATCCATTTTTTATTTGTTTTTTTAATCCTTCAAATTTTTTTATATTTTCATTTTGAGATATTAGATAAAAATCATTAAGTACAGACAAAATATTATTAATTGATGAAAGTATTTCTATATTTGAATCATAAAATGCTTTTATAGAATTTTCCAATTTTTCTATAATTTCTTCGTTAAAAAATAATAGTTTAATTCTTTCTTTTAAAATTTTTCTTTTTTCTAAAGAGTTCCACAAAGGATAAATTATATTATACTTAATATTACCATTTAATAAATTATTTGCAACTTCTTTCTTAATTTGTGTAACATTTGAGAAGTAATTAGTTTTTGTATATTTTTTTAATTTATTTTTTAAATTATCTTGTTGTATTCCTTTATATAATTTAAAAGAATCTGTTTCTTTTTCAATGTTAAATATATCATTTTCTTTAAGAATAAAAGTATTAATCTGATTTAAAATTTCTTTGATTATTTTTTCATTTTCAATTTTATTTAATAAAAAAAGTATATTTTCAACTTTTAAAACTGCTTTATTTTTGGTAAAATATTCAATAATACAATCAATTATTTCATCAGAACTTTTATAATAATTTAATAAATAAATATAAATCTGGAATATAATTTCCATTGATAAAGAACTTTTTTCAATTTCTTTCAAAAATTTTTTTTTAATACTTGTTTTTTTATCTATTAAATCAATTAATAATGCTGAATCCTGGAGAAAATCTGGGCAATCATCCTTTTTATAAGTAGTTAATAAAGATTGAAATTTTTGGCTTAAAAGTTGGGCTGTTTGACTATCACATAAATTATAATTATTATAAAGATCAAATAAATGATATAATATTTTAAAGTATTTCATTGTATTTATTTTATTAATAATTTTCTTTTGTAAATCCAATTTATGAATCTTAAAAAGTTCAAAAATGTTTAAACTCTTCCATTTTTCATAAAATTCTTCATTTAAATTTTCTATTTCTATTCCTATTTCTATTATAAAAATTGGCCTAAAAGTTTTGTTATTGTGATTTTTTGTATCTTTAAGAATAATATCATTTTCTATAAATTCAAGCAAATCATTATTTTTTATCTTCTCTTGTTTAATTAAATCAATCCCAGTACTATGTATTTTATAATCTATATTCGATTTATATCTAGCAAAATTTGGATCAATTTTCTTATATAATTCCATAATATTTTTAATTGAAAGTAATTTTTTATAATCTTTATTAATATAATTATTAATAAAGCTATCCCAAAGTTCTTTATCTATTAAAATAAAAAATCCTTTATTTTTTTGATATTTAATTAGTTTTTCTAATTCTTCTGCTATATTAGTTAAATTATTCTTTTGCTTTAAATTAATATAATCAGACAAATTAATAGTCATCTTATTTGTTTTACAAATATTAAAAATAAAATCACAATTGTTATTTAAAAATAATAACATCTTTTCAAAAGATTTAACATAAGATAATATATTTTTAAATTTTTCTGTTGTTAGATTTTTACTTTTAAGCATTTCATTTAGAAGCTCTTCGGGAATTTCGATTTCTTTAAAAATATTGGAATTTAAAATTAAAATTTCTAAAATATATTTCCATATTTCTTTTCTGTTTAGTAAATCTTTAATTGATTCCTTTTCATAATGCATTTTAAAATAAAGTAATAAAAAGAAAAAATGTTTTTCAATATTTGGAGTATTTTTATTAATCAAGGTCAGATTTTTGGAAATAAGATTTAATAGATTTGAATAGAATTTTAAATTAATTTTATCTGGAATCATCACTTTTTCTTGCTTAAAAGACATTAATAAAGGTCTTACAATTTTTAGTCTATAACATGATTTAAATACATCTAAAAAAAAATCAAAATAAAATTTTTTATCTGGTCCAACAAAGAAATTTTCTGTATCTAAAATGAGGGCTTCTGTTAATTTATCATTGAATTTTATTTTTTTATCTTTTAGAAATTGGTTATAATAATTAAATTGTTCAGAATGTTTTAAATTAAAAGAAACTGGTGGTGCACCATTAACCCAACTATTACTTTGGAATTTAAAATCATAAATAAAATTATTTGTATTATTTTTAAATAATATTTTTCCTATAAAATTACCATTTTTTAAAAAATTTTTTTGTTCAAGATTTATTATGGCTTTATTTTTTTTTGTTGATTGATCTTTGGAATCAAATGTTAATTGAGAAGGATTATAATTAAAAGAAAAAATCTTTATAGTAAAATTTTCTCTATTATTATATCTATAAGGAATAGTTTTCAATTTTTCTAAATCATATATTCCTTTTCTTTTTTCAATTGAATATTGTAACTTATCATCTAAATTAGTATAATTAGAAGTAATAAAAAATACTTTAAATTGCTTTGAATCTTGAGGGTTAGACATTTTATCTTTTATAAAATTAATTAAAAAAACTTAAATTTAAATTTATATAAATTAAAAATAGTTAAATTTTTAGATTATATTTATCTTAAATTATAAATAAAGTGATTAAATGGGGATTGGGGATTGGGGATTGGGGATTGGGGATTGGGG
>JAJNAB010000026.1:0-15389 GCA_023783335.1 Enoploplastron triloricatum | reverse complement strand
CCCAATCCCCAATCCCCAATCCCCAATACCCATCCCCATTTTAATTTTCTAATTGTTTATTATTTTAATAATTAAGTATATTATTATTTAATGTAAAAATTTTTATAAAAATTATTTAAAATAATTTTCTTCTTTGCTTTTTTCCCTCAATAGGCTCTCTATTTTTTTTTTCATCATCATCTTCATCATAATTATCCTCATTTTTAATTATATTATTATCTTCTTTTTTATTTTTACTACTAGTATTAATCTCTTCTTCCTCCTCATCTTCATCATTTAAAATTATTCTATTTCTGTTATCATTATTATTATCATCTTGTTTATCATCATCATCATTTATATTTAATAATTGCGAATCCCCACCTAAAATATCATAAAAATTATATGCCTCACCGACTGTAATTTTTAATTTAGATAAATTAAAATAATCATTTTCAAAATTTTGATTTTCAATATTTTTTTCCCACAAATCTACTCTATTTAAATAATCAAATAACATTTTATCTTCATTTATTTCAGATTGACTTCTTTTACCTGCAATATATCTTGAAATCATTTTTCTTATTGCATTTGCTAATTCTTTTTTTTTAATATAATTGTTTTTATCATTATTTTTTTTGAAATAGTCATCTATCAATCTTTTTTTATCATCATCAATTTGTTTCATATATTCATCTAATAAATTTTCTTTTATTTGTTCCCAACATAAATATTCAAATAATTCAAATATTCTTACTAATTTATTAATTTGAATATCTGAATTACCAAAAAAATTTTTGGCATTTTCATTTATATTAATATTTTCAGGCATATTTTTAATCACTTCGCATAAAGTCATATTTTGATCTTTTCCTGCTTTTTGAATGTAATCAATTAATATTTGAATACTAAATAAAAATGTTTTATAATCATCTTTTCCATTATTTTGAATAAATTTATTTAAAGATAATTTTTCTTTGTAATTTAATTCTTGAGGAGGATATTTTTCATTAAAATTGGTTAATATATTTGATTTTTTTCCTCTATATCCCTCGAACATATAAGTTATATATCTTAATTCATCATCAGAAGATTTAAATTTTCTTACTCCTGGCAAAATGATATCTCCTAATTCTATTTCTATCTGATCCATTTCATAATTAAATTTATTAATAGAAGTTTCATTTATAGTATTAATAAAAATTAATTCATCTAGATTTGAATATAATTTAAGATTATTGTTATTATTATCATCAAAATTTAATTTTAGAATTTCTTTAAAACCTACATCTTGAATCATCATTTCATTATTTAATTGTTTAATAAAGCAATGCAATAGTCCATTTTGAGAATTACAATTAATAATATTATCCAAAAATACATTTTGATATTCTATTAATTTTTTATATATACTTGATAAATAATATCCAGGCTCATTATCATCAAATAAAATTGATGCTAAATTAGAATCCTTTGATAATTTCATTTTTTGTAATTTGTGGCATCCCCATTGTAATTGAGTATTTTCAAATTTACCAAATAATTGAACTAAATCTTCAATATATTTATCTACATCTTTATCTTTTTTATTGTTATTTAAAATAAATAGATTAGAATCTTTTTTATTATATTCATTTTTAATTAAATTAGTTAAAGCTTCATCTCTACTTATCTTATATGAATAATTTTGAATTAAATTGTTCAATTTATTATTTAATTTTGGAATATATTTTAATAAATCAATTTCTTTTTTATTATCAGTATTATATTTTAAAATGTTATATGTTAATGGATATTTATTTTTATAATTATTATTTGATTCTATAATATTATATAAATTGTTAATATTTGGATAATCATAATAATATAAATATTTGTAGAATGGATATTTATTTTCATCTTTATAAGATGTCCAAGGATATAATTCCTGTATTAATGAATCAATATTATCAGCAGAAGAATTAATTGATTTATTATTATGCTCTTCATAAGTTTTTATATTTTCTTTGAAATTATTAGTTTCTTTAATTAAATTATCTATTTCATTTTCTATTATATCTCTTCCTTGATAATTTGTTATATCATTCATATCATATTTAATTAATATATCAACAATTTTTTCATATATAACATTCATAAAAATTTGAATATTATTAATTCCTTTATTATTCAATAATTCTATCATTTTCTTCCAATTATCTAAAATGATTCCAAAGCAAGAAGTTTCTTCAGAAAAGAATTGAGAAATATCATTATCATCTAAAATATCTAAAATATTAGCTATTAATAAATGACTACTTAGAATAAAATTTAATATTCTAAATGTTAATTCATTTATATTTCTTATATTATTTCCAGTTTTATTAATAATTTCTGTTGTCATTTTTCCTATACCTTTACTAGGTATATTTAATAATGGATCTATAATTTCTCTTTTAAAATCGTTTAAATATTTAAATGGCATTCTTTTATCTGCATATGATTTTAAAAATTCTTTTTTTTTAGCTTCTTCATTTAAAAATATTCTATAATGTCCTTCTCTTCTTTCTAGTTTATGATTTAATCCCCCTATAATTAAATTGCATTTCACACAATTTGATTTTTGAGTTGGAAATCCACAAGGAGGAACATTATAATATTTCCCACAAGAACAAATATATATTGCATTATTTGAGGGTTGTGTTTTAAGATGATTATCTATTTCATAATAAGATTCTATAAAATCATTTTTTTCTGGAAATCCTCCTGGGATGAAGTTTTCTTTCAAAAATTTAATCAAATCATTTTTGGAATTTTTATTTATATCAAATAAGTGGAATATATTTTTATTTGATAACTGCAAAGATATATAGAATTTAACGCAAAATAAGAAAATATATAATTGTTCAGATGTTATTGAATTGTGGCCATTATTTTTAATTTTTAATTTTGATAAAATTTTAGAAATAAATAGATTTTTATTAATGATATAGTTAATAAGTATTTGGGAATTTTGATTAATATTAATATTTATTTGACTAAATTTCTTAAACAATTTATTTGCATTTATACTTAAAGCTTCATTATTATTCTCATTTCCATACAAATCTAATATATATTTATTAACTAGAATATTATAAAGTAAATCGAAACTTTTATTATTAGTATTATTACTTTTAATAAAATTATCAATTGAATTAAAATCTTTATTTTTTTCAAAATTATCTATTGATATATCAATAATTCTATTTAAAGTATCATAATATTCAAATGAAGTTATATCAATAAAAGAATAATTATAACTATGTTTATTCTCTTTTATAGAAAATAAATTGATAAAATTATCATGATTTAAAAGTCTTTCAAATTCATTTTTATTATTTAAAAATTTTATAAAATTCAAATAATTCATTTTTGAATATTTAAATAGGCATTTAAATAAAAATATTTTTAGTGTGAAAATTTTGTTAGAATCTTCTTGACATAAAAATCCTGTTAGAATTTCATCAAAATTTAATATTTTATTATTATTATTATATATGAGAAATTCAGCAAATTTTTTTAAATAATTTTTAATAAAAGCTATGCAATATATTTTTCCTATTTTTGATACATTTTCATTAAATTCATTTGTATCTAAATAATAGCTCATTGCTTTTTGGAAATATTTAAAAGATAATTTTAATAAAATATTTTCCATATATTTTATAACTGCGTTTTTATCTTTAATTTCATTTAATTTTCTTTTTCTTGATATTTTCATAAAATATAATTCACATTCACATTCAAAATAATATAAAATATTTAAATCTAAAATATCATTATTTTTAGCATTTATAATTTTATATAATTCTTTTTTATCATTATCGACATTTATAAAGCAATTCATAAAATTGTTTAAGCATTCCCTTTCTGTTAATTCTTCTTTACTGGGTATTTTTGGCTCCACATTATTCATCAATTTTTTTAATATAGGTAAAATGTATTTTAATTGCAGTTTTTCTATTTGATTAAAAAATATAATAGATATTTTTTTCCTATATTCATTATCCAACGATTTATTAAATCTATAAATAAATAAATTATTTAATAATAAGGAATATTCTTTTTCATTATTTTCTTTATTGATTAAATTATCTAATATATTTTGTAAAGATTTATAATTATCTTCAAGTTCTTGATAATTATTGTTTATTATATAATTATTTTCATTAATTATATTGTTTATTATATCAGCAAATATTTCTTGAATATTATTTATATGGTTTTGATTTTTGCATGAATAAAAACATCCAAAAATATTAATTAATATTTGTAAAGTATACATTTCTTTACTCGGTAAATATAATTTATAATATATTTGAGTTGCTGTTTTTGATAATTTTTGAATTGAATCTAAATATTCATAAAAAATATCATCAGGAATTCCTCTATATTTATCAGGATTAATAAAAATGCATTTTATTAAAGATTCATAAATAATAAAAAAGCTTTCATTTACTTCCCTTGTATAAATAGGAACATTTTCATTTATTTCATATTTTATTTCTTTATTTGATATCAAGTCTTTCCAATCATTATAAAAATTATCTAAATATTTATTTAAAGTATAAAATATATCTAACATTGAATATATTTCATCATTGTAGCAAATTAAAAATATAATTATTTTACTTAAAGTATCTTCATCATATTTAATATTCATTTCATCATTTTTATTGATATTTATTTTATTATTATTTATTTCATTAAAATTAAAAATTGAAAAACTATCTTGAAAATTTATTTTCTTTTTATTATTATCAATAAATGCATATTTATTTTCTTTATTTATATTCAATCTTAATTGAATTAATATATCTAAAAATTGAATACCAATATTAATATTACAATTGAATTTTTTAGTTAAGTAAATTGTAATAAAATCAATATAAATCATTTTTATATAATCTATATCTTTTGTTGTTAATAACTCATTAAGTCCTTCAATTCTTAAAATTTCTCCTTTTACATTATTTATAAAATCTATTTTTGTTTTTGAATATTTGTCTAATTCAGCCTCATATTTATTTTCTTCAATATTACTTAATCTTAAATTTTCTTCATTATTTATGTAAGCGTCTTTTATGTTATTTTCAATAAATATATTAATTAGGTCATACCATTTTTTACTTAAAGGCAAATATAAATTAAATATTAATGTAATTTGATTACTGTTTATTCTTTCTACCACATTTACTAATGAAAAATCAAAATTATTTATATATTTTTCAATATAAGTTAAATTCTGCTTTTGATTTTTGATAAATTCATAATTTAATAAAAGTGGATTTAGAAAATGGTCTTTTTCTGATTTGAAAATAAATTTAAATAATAATATATATATTTTATCATTAATTATTTTATATATAATATCAATAAATTCAATATCGCTTTTTTCAAAGTTTCCTTTAATAAAAATAGATTTTATGATTTCATTAATATTTCCACCAAATTCTTTTTCTATTCTTTCCTTCAATAAATTTAATATATATTCATTTTTATATAATTTATTTATTATTTCCTTAATATATGAATATCTATTTAATTGTTGATTATTGTTTTCATTTTTAAAATTATAAGTTAAAAAACTAAATATTTGATGAAATATTCTTAATAATTCATTATTTTTTGCATTAAAAAATTCTTTTACATATTCAGAAGGACTTTTTGACATTATTTTTATTATATTTGTTTTATCGCTTCCATGTAAATTATCTATAAAAAATTGGTTATATTCTTCATCTATATTAGATATTAAATCATTTATCATAATTTTCCTGTTTTTTGATTTTTTATTTGGGCTTTCAAATTTTTGTCTTGTTAAGCTTATTAAAAAAATAAACTTTTTATTTGGAACTATTTCTTTGTATCTTTCATTATTTTTCTTTTCAATTTCAAATTGGTTTATTTTTAATTTTATTTGATTTATTTTATTTAAATCATCTTCACCAAATTTAAATATTAATATCTTTTTATGATCATTATTATAATAATCTTCTAAAATACTTTCTAAATCAATTTCATTTTTTATTGAATATATAATTTTTTCCATAATATTTTCACTTGTTAATAAGCCTAATGATTCACTATTTATTACCTCATCTTCTTTCATACAAGGTTGTAATAATTTTGAAAATGTATAAATAATAATTTTGACATTATTTTCCTTGGTAAATAAATTTTTTAATTTAATTAATTCTTTAAAATTATAGATATGATTAGATTGATAATATTTTAATAAATCTTTGGGCATTTTTAGATCTTTTAATTCAGAATCAATGGATATTATAGATGCTATAATATCTTCTGAAAATAATTTAGATAAATATTTTAAAATATTAATATATAAATCATTTTCATTTTTATCCATATTATCATTTATTTTATAACGTTCTTTAAAAATAATTCCTTTTATTTCTTCCTTACTATACCAGAGAATCTGTTTTTTTAAATCTATTTTGATATTTTGATTGTTTAAAGATACTATTAAATCAAAATAATTTATGATTTTATTTGTTATTTTTAATTCCACTTCATTCATTAAATAATCAAATGAAAAAGTATGTTTTTCAAATCTATTCAAAAAAGGAGGATCTTCCATTTTTTCCTTAATTTGTTCTTCATCTACTAAAACTATAGCCCTAAATTTATCGTTGACTACTGAATACGATTTATAATTTGCAAAGGCAATTCTAGCAAATTTTTTCCTTCCTAGCATTGTGAAATTTTGGTTAAATAAATTATATAAAGAAGGATATATATTTTCCATATTTTTTAATACTAAAACATCTCCATTTTCTAGACTTAATTGAATTTTATTTAATAGTTTCTCAATATATTTTTCTTTATTTAAATCATCTTTTAATTGACTTCCTGAATAAAAAATATAATCTTTTTTTAATTCTTGCATTATATAACTTAATAAATGAATGCTCATAGATGATTCTATAATAATTAGTAAATATCTACTATTATTATCTTTTATATTATCTTTTAGACAGTCAAAAGCATTAAATGAATTAAAATTATTATTATTTTTTGCAATTTCTAAATAAAATTCATCGAAAATTTTTTTAATTTTTTCAAAAGAATTAAAAGGTTCCTTTAAACCATCAAAATTCCTTTGTAAACTTTTTATTCCTATTTCATACGATTTTTCAATAATATTATCAATTAATTTTATTTCATCACAATTATCATTTTCATAAATTGTATTATTATTATTTCTATTTTTAATATTTGTCGATAGACTCTTTTTTTCAATTATTAAATAATTCATAGCATTTTTAATTAAATGATAAAAGTCACGTAACCCATGAAATTCACTTTGGCTTTTTCCTTTTGTAAATTTTTTATATTCGCAATAAGTTTTGACTAAATTTGAAAATAAATCTTTATATTTTCGAGACAATTCATTATCTAAATTTGAAGCTATTTTTGTTGCGGTATCCAATAAATCCTTTTCTTCCATAGGTGGAACACCTAAAAATATAGTTCTATTCATTTTAGAAGCATCCAATCTCCAATTTGATATCCCAACAAAAGCAATTTTAAGATCATTATCGTCATATTCTAATTCTGAATGAATTACTTTTAGTGGATTATTGGGACTTTCTTCAGCCAAGCCCATTTCATCAAAGTATAAAACTGGAATTACTTCATCTGAAAATTTAAGCTTATTTTCCTTAATAATTTTATCATTAGAATTATTATTTTTTTTTATGTCATTCTTAGTAATAATTTCTTTTTTTCTTTTATTTGTTATTTCAATAATATTATCTCTTCTAATATCATTAATTTTATTTTTAATCTTATCATTATTTATAGTTTTATTTTGATTTATATTATTATGATTTTCTTCCTTATTTTTTTTATTATTTTTTTCTTTATTTTTCATTAAACAATTTCTTGCTTTCTTAAATGCTAATTGAATACCCTCAGATGTACTTGTTTTTGAGCCTTGATATGAAAAAACTAATAATTCTGGATAAGTTTTAAAGAATTCATTTTCAGATCTTTCACCTTTCATACTATCATATAATATTTGAAAAGATAAAGATTTACTAGTTCCTGGCTTTCCGCAGATAATTAATGGTATTTTATTAACAATGCATACAAATAGTACAAAAATATTTTCAAGTAAGGTTGAATTTTTTGCTATTCCCTGTGGTATTGTAACTTTTGATGCAATAAATTCTTTTTCCTTTTGAATTATATCAAAGTAACTTTCTTTTTCACTTTTATCCTGATTTTTTTTGCTTCCTTTATTAATTATTTTTTTCTTTTTGCTATTTTCAAAAACTTCAAAAATATTTTTTATTTCATTTTCAAGTTCTTTTCTTAGTTTATTATTTGATAATCTAATAAAATAGCAAAAATATAATGAAAGGCATAATGAATTTATATAAATATCTTCAGAAATTTTTTTTTCTTTATTTGTTAAATAATTAACGAAAAAATCAAATAAAATATTAAATCTTCTTAATTCTCTTAAACTTACAGAAGAAACATCATTATGATTTCTAATATAATTTTGGCAAGCCAAAATTTCATCTACCATTAATCCTTCAATTTTTTCGCTTATTTCATATTTCTTTATAGTTTCTTTAACAATACTTTGAATATATTTTTTTTCATCTTTATTACTTAAATTTCCAAAATCAAAAATAGAAGTTAATAAAGAATGAGGAAGAGGATTAACTAAATAAACTAATTTTTGTTTACTTTGATAATAATTTTTATCTCCAATATTTAAACAAAAATCATCTGCTTCTTTTTCTTCCTTATTTATTATTTTTAATCTATAAGGATTACATGCAGCAATAAATGTTAATTTATCA
The DNA here is from genome assembly GCA_023783335.1 of Enoploplastron triloricatum. NCBI lineage: Eukaryota > Ciliophora > Litostomatea > Entodiniomorphida > Ophryoscolecidae > Enoploplastron > Enoploplastron triloricatum. The sequence goes on along the minus strand of JAJNAB010000026.1, from coordinate 6,549 downwards.
TTTAATTTTTTCCCATAATAAGAATGTTTATAAAATATTTCACTTAATAACCCCATACAATTACAAGTATTTATTTCATCGAAAAATACCCATATTTTCTCGTTTTGATTATTTTCACCTTCATTATTAGCATTATTAGCATTATTATTTATTTCTTCAATAAATTCTATAATATCTTGATCTTTTATTCCTGCATGAATATTTTTTATTTTCATACTCATTTTACCTTTATTTAATAAAGTTGATAAAATTTTAATTAAACTTGTTTTCCCACATCCTGTTTCTCCCATCATTACAACAGGAATTCCAGCTCTAGTTCTCAATAAAATCAAAATCATTTTTATAAAATTATCACTTGTAAAGCAATAAGAACCAATAATTTCCTTAATTTGCTCTATAGATAAAGTGTTTAAATTTAATATGTTTTTTACCTCTATTAAGAAATCTTCATGAGTTAAATTTCTATAATCAATTAATGAATCTTTTTCTAATTTAAGGTCCAATTGAGAATTATATAATTTTAATAATTGGTTATATTCTTCATCACCTTTTTTAGAAGTGGAAATAATACTAAAAGTTTGTATATCTTCGTTAAAAAATACTAAACTAGGATTTATTTTTTCAAAAGAAATTATTTCATCTTTATTTGAGAGTGATTGATTTGCTATTTCATTAATTTTTTTTTCATTAAATTCACTAAAGAGTTGAGCTTTTGTATTTTTTTGATTTAAAACTATTTTATTATAAGGACCTTTAACAAAATATAATGTTAATTTTATTAAATTCTCAATCATGATACTTCTTACTTTAGTGATGTTTTCATCATCTTTAATAATAGTATCTTTATTTCTATTTTTAATCATTTCTAAGGTATTCAATTTTTTTTTATAGTATTTATAGCTTTTTGCGTTTTGATTATCAATTAATATTTTTGGATCTAAATAAATACTTGAACAAAATTTTTTGAATTGATCTGCTAAAATATGAATAAAAGCCATTTTTTGATAATAATTACCTTCTTTTAAAGTAAAATATTTATCTATTATTTTTTGACATTTATCTAAAGGAATTTTTTGATAATTTTTTTCAATATCAAATACATTATCTTCTATTTCTTTTGTTTCTAGCATTAATAGTATATTTGTAACCAATTGAATATCACTTATTTTATTTTTATTATTCTCTATATTCTCATTTTTATTTTCATTTTCTATTTCTCTTAAATTAGGTAAATTTTTTATAGATAATTTTTCAAGAGTAAAATAATTTAATAATTTAAATTTGTCTTTCATATCATAAAATCCAGTAGGAATTTCTATAATGATTTTTGAACCATATCCTAAATAAAAAATTTTTTCATCAAAAGAATAATTTCTAGTTATTAATAGACTAAATAGAAATTCTTTTATAATTATTGAGGATTCTTTATCACTATCATATATATCTATATGTAAATAATTTTGTTCATAATTTTCTTTATTAATTTCTAATTTAGTTATTCTATTAATTAATTCTTTTCTTGTAAAAGAGCCTCCTATAGGAAAATATATATATTTTAAATTAGATTCCTTGGCTTCATATTTTATTTCAGTAGATTTTCCTACTCCTGCTGCATCTGAATTCCATATTTTAATTGGATTCGATAAATAATCATTTTTTAAATTCTTAATATCATCCATTTCAATATTATCAATAGTAAAATAATCATGACCCTTTAATAAAGTTATTTGCTTTCTTAAATCTGAATTTGTATTATTAAATAAAATTAATAAAGTTGATTTGATATTTTCCCTGTTTTTATTATATAAAGATTCTAATATCCATAAAAAATATTGGGCATTTGACAATTCTAAATTATCAGAATTAATTATTATAAATAATGTATGATATGGACATAATACTACCCTATATATAAAAGAAGTTATTTCCTCTTCATTTGTTTCCTTTGTACATAGTAATAAAGTAATTGGTAAGGGAAAATTTCCTGTTAATTTTTTATAAATTGATATAATTTGAATTTCAGAATTCATTTCGTCAACAGTCCAACTAAAAAAACCAGATTTTATGTTCTTTATTAATTCTTTTTTAATTATATTTTTACTATAGATATCTTTATTTTCTAAATGATTATTACTTAAACATTTGATAAGGAAATCATTTATTTCATTGATCATTTTTTTAAAATTATTCTTTTCAATTCTTTTATTTCCAATTCGTTCAGGCACTTTCGTAATTCTATTATCTGATAACTTCTTTAATAGGGGAATTATATCAATTTTGTCATTCAAATTGATATAATAATTAAATATATCATAAAATTGTTGTCCATATATTAATCTAATTAATGGTTTTTCTTTATATGCTTCAGTTTGAGCATCCTCTAAATGAATTGTTAAATTTTTGTAAAAATTTATTATATTTTTGATATCATTATCACTATTTAAATCGGTAACCTTAGATTTTTGAATTTTTAAATCTACTTGCAAATCATTTGGATACCCTTTAATATATAAAGAAACTAAATAACTAACTAAAATATTTAAATTATCTACAATTTCAACAAATATTTTAGAATCTTCTTTCTTTTGACCTATATTTTCAGTAACATTATTTGCCATATTATCAAATGTTTTATTTGAGAATAATAAGGCTCTATCATGCAATTCTTGTAAATCAGTATATTCAAATTCTTTATCATTTCTTAATATATCAGTATAACTGCCTTTTATTTCAATTAAACGAGATTTATTATCAAAAAAAATTTTTATATTTGATAATAGTAAAATTTGTTCTATTTTTTTCCTTGATACTTCAGGCTTATTTAGGTATTCTTCATAGACATTTTTGATTTCTTTATAATTATTTAAATAATTTTTAAAAGATGTTCCAAAAGATACCATTGTCATAAATGCTGCTTTAAATTCTACAATTAAATTAATATCATCTTCAATATCAAGAGCCTTAATATTTTCAAAAAAATTACAAACATTCATAAAATCTTGAATATCCCGGATTTGAATTTTTGAATTTTCAGATTCTCCAACAAATTCTGATAAGGCCCTAATTTCTTCATTTGTTTTGCCAAAAGCAAATTTAATCCCTTCTTCTTTATTACATACCATAGTTAGAAAATCTACAAATAAAGTAATATTATCATCTTCATCAAAAGATATTATATTAATATCATTATTTTGCCTTAAATTTTTCAAATTGTTAATTTTTTCCTTTATTTCTTTCAAAGTTATTAAATTATTATCTTTTCCTATTATTTCAGAATAATCATTTTTTATCATTTCATAAAATTCAGTTTTTTTAACATTAAATAAATCAATTATTATTTTTAGAGAATTTAATACTTTTTTTAGTATATCTAAAAATGGCAAATAAATCAAGTCTTCTTCAATTGGACTCTTTTTTTTATTAAAAATATTATAATCAAATGAATATGTTCTCAGAATTTCATCTTCTTCCTCTTGTTTAACTTCTTCTTTTTTTTCATTTTCTAAATTCAATATATTATTTTTATTCAATACAATTGTAGAAAATAATTTATTTTGATCATTTTCTATTCCCATAAAGATTTCATTTTTGTCTTCTTGATTAATATCTTTAATTATTTTTAATTCATTTCTAATTAAAGATAAACATTCTTCTTTATTATATTTATTCTCTTTAATAAAATTACTTATTACTTTGGATATTATTTCAATATTGAATATTTTAGATAAAGTATAATTTTCTTTCCAATTATTTAGTATATTTAATTTATTAAAATCTTCAACAGATTTATTAAAAGCCATTATTTCTTCATTAGGATTATTTATTTTATATTTATTGAAAAAAGCAGAAAAGAATTTAGATTTAATTAATGAATAATATTTTTTTGACAATTGATATTTTTGCTCATTATTAAAAAAATAATCCAATTCCTCTAGATAATTAATAATTCCTTCTTTTTTGTTTAAATATATAATTTTATCTTTAATATTTTTTATAAAAATCTTTTCTGAAGTATCAAAAAAAGCAATATAAAAATCTTCTGCCTTTAATAATTCATTATGATATTTTTCGATTCTTTCAATATGCTTTTCTAACATATCATTAATATATTTAATGTCTTCACTATTATTTATAATTTTCAATTTTTCCCTAAAATATTCCTCATTAACTTGCTTTTTTATTTTTATTGATTCCTTATAATTAAACTCTAAATTTTGAATTTTGTCAGAGAAATATTTTAATGTTTCGTTTGATTTTTTAAAATAATTATTATCAAAACTTTTATCTTGTTTAAAAAATATTGTTTGAATATATTTATATAATTTAAAATTATTATTTAATTTATTATCAAAAAAATCTTCTTTTTTAATTATAAATTTGTCTAATCCATTTAAAAATTCATTTATAAATATATAATTATTAGACTGATTTATATTTTTTAAAATATAAATTATTGATTCAGTATCATTTATACAATTTGGCTGAGTAATAAAATTAATTATTTTTTTTTTAATTTCTTCATTTCTACTCAAATTTATATCTTTAACAATATTTAAATATAAAGAATTTACAGTCTTTTTTTCTAAATTATTTTCAATAAAAATTAAAAAATTATTACATTCATAGGAAAGTATATCAAAGATTAATAGAATTTCTGAAATTTCTTTTATAATATTTGGACAAATTTTTTCATTATAAGAATAAAAAAGTTCTTTAAATTTGATTTCTAAAAGAACAACAGAATTTTCATCAAACATCACTTTAGGAATTAATTTAAAAATTAAGCCAAAATCTTTCATAGCATGAATTTTCTGAAAAATTTTTTTTATAGCCACTTCATAATTTTTTTTATTAATTTTATTCCAAATTCCATTGAATTTTATAATATCTTCTTCATTTATCTCGTATATATTTATATTATTAATAATTTCTAAATCCTTTAGAGCATAGCATACTTTATCAGTATAAGTAATAAAATTTATAATTTCATTTGATTTTAAATTTTGAGCTAAATAAATTCCTGTTTCATGAATTATATTATTAATTTCATCATCCATTCCTTCTAATTCTTCTCCCAATTTTTTTTGGTTATTTATCATTTCCCTTATAATAATTAAATTATTTAAATCTCTAAGATAAAACTGAGTTATATATTTTTTAATTATACCTTTAAAATTTACGAAATAAACTGCATTTTTTTGTTCCATTTCTAATATTTTTTTATGAAGATCTTTTATTTTGCACATATTTTTATCTTCAATTTTTGTGCATATATTAATTAATGCTATTTTTTTTTTTTTATTTGTATATAAAGATTTTATATGATAAAAATTTAAAATTATAATATTTAATATATCCGATAAAATATTATAGAATTTTAAAATATTTTGTAATTCTTCAATATCAATTGTGAGATTTACTACTTTATTAATAATATTTGGATTAATATTATCTCCTCTTGTTATTACTTTTGATATAATTTGCTCTTTTATTATTCTTAAAAAATTTATATCTTCAGATAATTTATTATAATTGTCTCTATCATATTTTCTATAAAAAGTTTCTTTAAATATTTGCAAATATAGAGATATTTTGCTTTTATCCTCTATTCCTTCAATTTCTTTTGTATCTTTATTATCAAAATTTTCAAATTGATTTTTTTCATTTGTTATTAATTCAATAAAAGATTTAAATTTTTTAGTATTTATAGAGTTTGGAAAATAAACTATTTTTTGGTTTTTATAAAATTCTTTTAAAATTATATAAAACAAATTAGTTTCTTTATAACTCATTTTTAATAAATCCAAAATAAAATTAAAAGGTAATTTTTGTTTTTTAATTTGCTCAAATGTATCTTCTATAAATGATATTGTCAATGATTTATTCTCCCATTTTTCAGGAGTTAATCTTTTCAAAAAATAAGTATATTTTTGTTGTAAGTCTAGTTTGGCCTGAATAATATTTAGGCTTTTGCATTTATTAGAGTGATTTTTATTTAGTTCTTCAAAAGAATGTTCATATAGGAAAAAATAATTTTTTTTTGGTATATTTATTTGAAAAGATTTTATCCAATTTAAATTTTTGGATAGTTTTATTTGTAAATTTGTTGTAAAATTACTTTCATTTATTTTTGGTTGAACAAAAGAGATACAATAAAGTTGATTTATTATTTTTTGTGGAATATCTTTGACTTTAATTTCATCATATTTTAATAGATCTAGTTGCCTTTCTCCATTAATTAATAAATCAAACCTTATTTCTCTTTTATCAAAATTGTTTTTATCGATTGTGAAAATAAAATAAATATTTGATTTATTATTTTCCTCTTCGATTGAATCTCCTTCTTTTAATATCATTTTTGAATTTTGAATTTTTTCATTTCCATTATTGCTATTTTTTTTTGATTCCATGCTATTTTTTTTGAATTATATAAAACTGAAAATAAATAAATATTATTATATAAAGAATTAATCTAATATTTATTAATAAATGAATTAAACTAAAATTTATATTACTTTTTAATGGGGATTGGGGATTGGGGATTGGGGA
>JAJNAB010000025.1:0-15406 GCA_023783335.1 Enoploplastron triloricatum | reverse complement strand
AATCCCCAATCCCCAATCCCCAAACCCCATTAATAATATTATTAAATATTCTAAAATAAATTGAATTTTTCAAATATTAAATTACCAATAAAATAAATATAAAAAATTAATTAATTTTTTTTTATCATTCATTATGTCAAAGGAAATAAATATTGAGTCTATAAAAAATCCCCCGATTAAATTTGACAAATCCAAAATAAACAAATTAATAAATGCAATATCAACAACAGATACTCCAAAGTATTTATTTGAAAATTTAAATAAATTGTTTATAGACCATAATAAAGGAGAAGAATTTTTAATAAATTTATTTTCGATTAAATCAAAAGGACAAAATGAAAATAAAAATTTAATTAAAAATACATTTTCTTTAAAATTGAAAGAATTATTATATTTGCTAGTCATTAATTTTAATTTTGATTTTTTTGAAATTTTCAAAAATGAAAAACAACTAATATTTAATGAAGAGAATTTTATTTTAGAATGCTTTAAAAAAAGTAAGGAAATTATTTTAGATAGAAATTATAATAATAGTGGGAATAATAATTTATTATTTCATAAATATTTTTGCATAATTTCATATTTTTTAATGAGATATAAATTTAGTCAGGTATATGATAAAAACGAAATAGAAAATATTATAAAATGTTTAAATAATAATGAATTAAATGATATTTTTTTAGATATATATTCTTCAACTTCAGGGCTTATTTTTTCAGATAGTAACAACGATATGAATATTGAAAATAATAATAAAATAAATAAAAAATCTCTTTTTGAATTAAGTATTTTCCAGAAATATAACTTTATACCAAAATTAATAAATAATTATTCTAATAATATAAATATAAATATTAACAATAATATTATTGATTTTTCAATAAAAGACATAAGTAATTTTTATTTATATATAAATAAATCAAAATATTTGCCTTTATTTAATAAAAATATAAATAATAATGAAATAATAGATGTATTAAATAATGAAAAAGATTTCCTTTATTTAGATAGACTTAAATCAATAAATTCCAAATTGCATTTATTATATAGAGAAAGAAAAAAATTAACAAAAATATTATTTTATGGTCAAAAATGCAGTGGTAAAACAACATTTGGGAAAAAACTTTTGAATAATCCTTTAATTATAGATATAGATGAATCCTTAGAAATAAATTATTTATTGGGAGAATATTTAATAAATGAATTCAGCGAAATTATTTGGGAGGATGGAATTCTATTATCTGCTTTAAAGCAAGGAAAAGATATTTTATTATTATCAATGGAAAAAAGTGGAAATGATTTTATATGTATTTTAAAACAAATTTTAGAAAATAATTCATTGTTTATTCCATCGAAGCAAGAAACTTTATACGGTTTTGAATCAAGAATAATTATGATTTATAATTTAAATAACCCTAATGCAAATAATAAAAAATTATTATCAATAAATCCTTTATTTAATTTCTTATCAAGTAATAGTTATTCTTTTAAATTTGAGCCTTATAATAATCAAGAAATTATTGATATATGTAAATATAAATATGGCTTAAATAATCAAGAAACAAACATACTTAATAAATTGATATCTGTATATAATGCTATTCCTATACATTTTAAAATAACAACAAGATATAAAAAATTATCTTTAAATAATATTATATATAATGCTAAACTATTGAATGATTACTTTACAAAAAATAATCTTATTTTGAATGATAATGAATTTAATGATGGAAATGAAGAAATGAAAAATGAAATATTTATTAATGAAAGATTAATGATGAATTTAGTATCTATATTTATTTATAATAATTTATTAACAATAGAAAATCCTTCTTTATTAAAATCAATAACTAATTTATATTCAACTGAATTTAATTTTAATAGTGATTCTTTTAGTAATATAGTTTTTAATCTAGAAGAAAAATATACTTTTAGTAGTAGCGATTTTAATTATATAACTACTTTTGAAGGAAATAAAATATTTTATGATAATATACCAAAAGGCGATTTTTATTCATATAATACGAATTCAAAATTTTATATAAAACTTATAAATGAATTTATTCTAAGCAATAATAATATATTATTAGTTGGAGAAACAGGAGTAGGTAAAACTAGGATGATTCAAAATTTATCAAAATTAATGAATATCAAATTAAATGTAATAAATATGAGTCAAAGTTCTGATGAAGGGGATTTATTAGGGGGATTCAAGCCTGTATCAACTAAAAATTTTTTAAAAAAATATTTTGATAAAATATTAAATATTTTATCAGAATATTTTAATTCAGAAAAAAACCAAACTTTTATTCAAAGCTTATATAAAGCCTATGATTCATTGACAAGTGTTTCAAATATTCAAAAAGAATTATATTTTGTTAAATTTGCAATTGGTTCTCTAAAAAAATTGAAAGATAAAATACAACAAAATAATAATAATAAGAATAATAATAATGTTATTAATGAAATCGATATATTAACTAAAGAATTAAAAAAATTTATGAAACAATTAAACAAAAGTGGAAATAAAAAAAATAGTTTTAAATACTTAGAAGGTATTCTTCTACAAGCTATAAAAAATGATGAATGGATTTTATTAGATGAAATTAATTTAGCCAACGATAATATATTACTAAAATTAAAAAGTATTTTAGAAGGAAATTCAATATTTATAATGAATAATAATTCTATTAATGAGTATTACAAAAAGAAGCATTTTCGAATTTTTGGAAGTATGAATCCAGAATATAATGTAGGAAAAAAAAGATTGCCTGAGGAAATAAGAGAATTTTTCAATGAATTATTTATTAATGAAATATCATCATCAGAAGATATTAATAATTTCATCAAAGAATATTTGCAAGATTTGCCACAAATAAATGATAATCATATCCAATTAATATCAAATTTTTATATAGAAATTAAAAAATTACAAAATAATAACCAAATATTCAAAGCAAATGGGAACAAAACTTCATTTAGCTTAAGAACTTTAACAAGGTCATTAGTCACAATTAGAAATGGTATAAAAATTTTCAAAAAAACAGAAATATCCATATATGAATCACTTTCTATGAATTTTCTTTCCCAAATGGACGAAAACAGTAAAAATTTAATAAGTATAAAATATAACCAAACCCAATTGAATTTAGCAAAAGAAATAATAAATAGAGAGAAAAATTCAGAAAATAAAAATAATTTTATTTTAACTCCTATGTTTACAAAACATTTAGAAACTCTTATACAAATAGTATCTCTAAGTAATTATGCAGTTTTATTAGAAGGTCCGACAAGTTGCGGAAAAACAAGTATAGTAGAATTTTTGGCAAAATGTTTAAATCAAAAAATTTTACGTATAAATAATAATCAAAATACTGAAGTAGAAGAATATTTAGGTTCTTATACTACCGATAAAAATGGCAATTTTTATTTTAATGAAGGATTTTTAGTAAAAGCAGTAAAAGAAGGATTTTGGATAATTTTAGATGAAATAAATTTAGCCCCGAGTGAGGTTTTAGAAGCTTTAAATAGATTATTAGATGATAATAGAGAATTATATTTACCTGAATCAAATACTGTTATCAAAGCTCATGAAAATTTTAGAATTTTTGCGGCGATGAACCCTAGTGAGACTTATGCTGGAAGAAAAGATTTAAGTGATGCTTTTAAAAATAGGTTTATTCATTTATTTTTTAATAATATACCTAATAAAGAATTAATTACTATAATTCAAAAAAGGTGTGAAATACCTTTATCTAGAGCTGAAATTATGATAAATATTTTTTCGGATTTGCAAATGATAAGAAGTCAAGATAAAATATTCCAAAAAAATGAGGGATTTATTACTATTAGAGATCTAATAAAATGGGGTTCTAGAGAAATTGATACTTTTGAAAAGTTAGCAATGGAAGGATTTATTTTATTAGGGGAAAAATTATCAAATAATGAAGATAAGGAAATGGTGAGAAAAGTAATAGAAAAAAATATGAAACAAAAAAAAATAAAATTAGATATGGATACCATTAGTATATTTTATGAAAATTATGTGCAAAATAAATTTTTAATAAATAATGAAAATAGCAATATTAATAATAATAAAAATAGTGAAATAAAATTTACTAAATCAATTAAAAGAATAATAACCTTGGTAGATAAAGCAATATCAAATAAAGAAGCTGTGCTATTAATTGGAGATACAGGTACTGGTAAAACTTTATGTATAGAATATTTAGCTAATTATTATAAAAGGAAATTAACTACAATTAATTGTCATGAAAATATGGATACAAATGATTTCTTAGGAAGTTTGAAAAGTACTTTGAATTACCAAAAAAATAATACTAATTCTACAAATAATAAAAGTTTATTTGAATGGGTTGATGGGCCAATAACATCAGCTATGAAAGAAGGATATATAGTTATAATGGATGAAATTGCCCTTGTTATAGATAGTGTTTTAGAAAGAATGAACAGTGTTTTTGAGGCTGATTCTGTACTAGTTTTAAGTGAAAAAAATATTAATGATAATGTTGAAATTATTCGTCCTCATCAAAATTTTTGTATTATTGGAACAATTTGTCCTTCTGCTTTAGAAGGAAAAAAAGATTTAAGCCAAGCTTTAAGAGCAAGGTTTACTGAAATATATATACCTGCAAATACTAAAGAAGATATTTATTCAATAATTGAATATAAAGTTAATAAAATTAAATTTATTGTTGATAAATCTTTAGGACAATATTATACTAAACTAATTTATGATTTATATTTATATTATAATGAATTACAAGAAATAAATAAACCTATGAGTTATAGAGATGTCGATATAATTTGCGAATTTATTTCAAAAAAATGTGAATTTAATGAAAAAAATAATATTGAAAATAATGAAGATAATATACAAAATATATTTTATCAAGCTATTCAAATGACAATAATTGAAGGCTTATATTTAAATGAATCTTTAGTTCCTGAATTACTATCTAAACTAAAAGATTCAATTTTAAATAAATTTACAACAAAAAATAAAAATAAGGAAAAATTAATATTAATAGATAATGAAAATCATTTCGGAGTTAATGATTTTATTTTGAATAAAAAGACAATTACTAAAATGGAAATAGATAATAATGATAATCATGAATTTATATTTGATACAGAAACTCTAAAATATAATTTATTAAAAATTATCCGTGGAATGTTTATTAAAAAACCAATATTAATAGAAGGTAGTCCTGGAATTGGGAAAACAACAATAGTTCAAAATTTAGCAAAAAAATTAAATAAAACAATACATAGAATAAATTTAAGTGAGCATACTGATATGATTGATTTAGTAGGAAGCCAATTTCCAACAAATGATAATATTATTAAATTTAAATGGATAGACGGAGTTCTATTAAATGCTATGAAAAATGGAGATTGGATAATTATAGATGAAATGAATTTAGCAAATCAAAGCATTTTAGAAGGATTAAATTCAGTTTTAGATGATAAACGATGTTTATTTGTCCCAGAATTAAATTTGGAAATTAAAGCACATCCAGAATTTCAAATTTTTGCAACCCAAAACCCTGTTAATCAGGGAGGTGGGAGAAAATTTTTACCTAAAAATTTTTTAAATAGATTTATTAAAATTTATTTAGATGAATTAAATACAAAAGATTATAAAGAAATTTTAGGAAAAATTTTTATTTCTGAAAATAATTATAATTTGATTGAAAAAGAATTTATTTATAAATTGGTTGATTTTAATGAGGATGTTAAAAATGAAATTAAGAAAAATAAAATTTCACTAAATGAAATCGGAGAATTTAACTTAAGAACTATGATTAAATTTTTGAATACATATAAATTGGAAAAATATGATTTAATTACTATATGTAATACTTTTTATTTAAGCCGAATTAGATATTTTGAAATCAAAAAATATTTGCTAAATAAATTTATAGATATTTTTTATAAAAATAATAAAGTGAATATAAATACTGAAAATTATTTATATAACAATAATAATTATTCTGATGAAATAAAATTATGTATTGAGAATAATTATCCAATAATAATTTCAGGAGAAGGCTCAATTGGTAAAAAATATTTAATTAAATCTATGTTTTCAAACAAAGATACGAATAATAATAAATCTTTAGAATTGGATAAAAATAATTTAAATTCATTTTATTTATATAGTACAATGGATTCTTCTGAATTATTAGGAAACTTTGATAAAAGTAATATAAATTACCAATTAAATGAATATATAAATGAATTAAAATTAAATAATAAAAATAATACAAATAATTCTCTAACGATTATAGATAAAATTGAAAAACAGCAAAAATTATTAATAGAAAAAGCAAATATGAATAATAATGAATATAATTTTGAATGGCATGATTCAATTTTAATTAATTCAATAATAAATGGAGATATGATAATTTTAGATAATGCAAATACATGTAATAGTGCAGTTTTAGATAGATTAAATAGTTTACTAGATGATGACAAAAAAATATATTTAAATGAAAGTGGTGAAAATAGGACTGTTCAACCAAATAAAAATTTTAGAATATTTTTAACAATGAACCCTTTATTAGGAGAAGTAAGTCGTGCTTTGAAAAATAGATGTGTAGAATTATATTATACTGGACATAAAATTATATTTGATTTAAAAAAAGAAAATAATGATATTGAAGAAAATTCATTTAGTATAAATGGGGATTTTACTAATTTAAAAATATGTTTATTTGAATATGGATATATTACTATTAATACATATTTATTCTTTGATTTGCTAAATTTATGTCAATTACCATTCTACTTATCTTTTGATTTATTTATTATATATTTTATAAATGAAATAAAAATATTACTTCATGATATTCATGAAAGCAAAAATACTGAAAAAGAGCAAATATTTAAAATGCAAATTAAATTCAATTTTAATAAATTTGATAAATATGTCCAATTAATAAAATTTTATATTTCACAAGGAAAAAGTTCCAGCTCTAGTATCAATAATTCTTTATATATAATTGATAATAATATTGATAATGATAAAGATAATATTTCTCAAATGACCAAAAAATATATTGATTTGATACATTCTTATTTTATGTCAAATTTAGATACAAAAGATAATATTAATAAAATATTTAAAAAGAGTATTAATTTAGAAATTTTCTATTTATATCATTTCAATATAATTTATAATTCAAACAAAAATATAAAAAAAGAAATATTTTTAAAAAATTTTGATTATTTATTAGATTTAAATAAAAATATTATTAAATATAAAGAAAAGAATTTAAAAAATAAAAATTTTAAAAATAATAATATAAGTGAAGATTTAATATTCTCATTCAATTCAAATAGTTTTATATTCAACAATAATAATATTTTAACAGAAAAAACTAATAACAATAATTTTTTAATTTCATTATATAATATTATAATGTTTCTTGAGACAAATCAATATAATGTCGAAATTCTATTTTCATTATTAAATAATAGTTTTACTAATGAAAGCAATAATATAATATTATCCAATGAAATAAAAAAATATTTCAATTTTTGTTATGATAAATTAAATATAGGAAATATGACAAAATATGCCTTAAATACAATTCTTAGTATTGAAAGTGTTATAAATCAATACAAAAAAATTATTGATTATAATTATGAGAATGATTTATTAAATATTTTTAAAGAAATAATTGATAATAAATTAAAATCTATAGAAAAAAATGAAATAATAGATTATAAGCATTTTTTTATTGTTTATATTAAATTATCATTTTTATGTTATATTATATCTGATGAGAATATTAAATTATTCATAAGGCAAAATAGTGAAATATTTATATATATCATCAAAAAAATATTTTTGAAATTTTATAAAATATTTTATAATGAAAAAAATACTAATTTAAATAAAGAAAAAAAATCAAACAATGAAATAATTAAAATATTATCAAAGATAAAAATAAAAATGAATAAAAATTATTATGAAAATAGTCTTATAAAATATAATACTATAAATGATTTTGGTTTAATAGATAAATTTATAGCTATTATTACTTTTAGTTATGATTCAAAAAATTGTGAATTTAATTTGAAAATACCTTTAAATAAATATTATTTAAATAAATTATTTAATGAAATAATTGCAAATAATATTTCAACTTCATCTACTTCTTTACAAAAAAATAATCAAAATTTATTGCCTTATATCAATTCCAATGACGAATTATTTCAAATTAATTCTCTAATTCAATTATTATTGACTAAAACTACATATATAAATGGTTCAATATATTCAATAATCCAGCAAATATTTTCATATAATATTGATAATTATAATCAAGATTTAATAAAACAAATTTTAGAAAATAGCCAAATACTTGATAATAAAAATTTATATATATTTATATCTAATATGTATGATAAGATTAATAATATTAATAATATTAATTTAAATGATAAAAATGGTGAAAATATTATAAAAAATGTATGCTATGATATGGTGAAATTAGTAATTATTGATGAATATAAGCATAATTTAATAAATAAAATTTACGGAGATAATAATAAAAATTTGCTAATTTCTAATATTGAGGATTTAATAAAAGAAAATAAAGTTTTATTATTTATATATCCTTATTTATATTTTTATCTAGAAAATAATATTAATAATATTGATATCATTTATGATGCATTGGAAATTATTGAATTATTTGATATGAATAGATATCTTAATTTATTAATAGAAAAATATCAAAATTTATTTAATATGAAATTTTCTGAAATTTTGAATGAGTTTAAGCCAACAAAAGGAAAAATATTTAAATTGTTATCAAAACCCTTTGTAAATAAATTTAATGAATTTAAGGAAAATTCAAGAGAAAAATTTAATTTTTCATATGAATTAGTTAACCATAAATCTTTAGATTATAAAGTAAACAAAGAAAAATATATTGATTTAAATAAAAATTATAATATAAATGAAATTGAATCTCGAAATGATATTTCTTTAAATATTCAAAATGAAGAAATAAAATTATTTACTTCAGATATTGATATAATTTTGCAAAATAATGAATTATCCAAAGAGGAAATTATTAAATTTATATCAAAATATATAATAAAATTCAGTAATATTATTTTACCTTATATATTCTTTGCATATATTTCTTCTTTACAAAAGAATTTAATTAAGCTCAAAAATATTAAAATTAATAAAGAAAATGATAATAATATGATAGAAATTTATAAAACTAATTTAATAAATGAATATAATAAATGTATTGGCGATAAAAAAATTGAGTTTTTAATATATAGATTAAATAAATATAATAAAGATATAATTAAAAATATATATTTTGATTATTATAATCAGAAAAAAATTGAAATTAATAATATGAATGAAGGTCAAAATATTAAAGTTATAAAATTTGTATCATTAAATGAAAAAGTTTTGGAAAATAGTAATTTAATTGGAGATAAAAAAAAGGAAATAAAAGAAAAAGAAGAAAAAGAGCTTGAAAATAAAGAAATAAAAGAATATTTCCCTACTTATGAAAATGAGATAGATATATTTCATAATAATATAAATGATAATGATTTAAATGAAGAAGAAAATAATAAGGTTAAAAATGAAGAAAATGAAATAAAGATAAATTATATAAAATCATTCATATTATTATCTAAAATGAACTCTATTGAAAATGATGAATTAACTTTATTAATAAATGAAAATGAATTAAGCAATAATATTAATTCAAAAGAATATAATGAAATTGATTCATATCTAAAATTATTAGAATCAAATGATAATAACTCATCTCAACAAATTAATAATATTTTATGGTACTATGATAAATTAATCATAAATAAAACAAATATAAATAATGTAAGCACTAATTTAAATGATAATTATACAAAAAAATATATTCATGATTTATTTTGTTATTATGTATCCTCAATTAATTCAGCAAATAATTTCTCTTCAAATTCAATGACTTTGCTTAATCAAGAAAAGCCTAAGCAGTTATCAATAAATAATAGTAATAATTCACCTATTTCTTATAATTTTTACAAATCTCCTTCTCCTAAAAATACTTTAATGCTTTATTATCCAATAAATATACTAATTTCAAAATGTCAGAAATATTTCGAAAAATATCCAAATCATCCAATTTTAATTAATATTTTATTTGTGTGTAATACTATTTTATCTTTGGATATAAATTCAACTCCTCTCAGCAAAGTTTTATCAATATTGGATGTTCTTATTACTAATATTCATGAATGGGAACAATATGCTTCTCGTAGTATAAATTCTTTATTTGATGAGCAAACTTTAATTATGAAATTAATAAGATATTATAGATTTATAGAAATTCAATCATGGAAAAATTTTTTGGCGTCAAAAGAAAAAGCCCTTATAGAAGAAGAATTAAATGATAATTTCGAATATTTAATTGACTTAATAATAAATTATAATAATAAAAAAGATAAAAATAATGAAAATAATGAAAAGCATAATTTATTGGATACTTTAAATATATTTTTACTAAGTAGTAATTTTGGAAATTTTGTTATAAGATTAAATGAAGTTAAAATTATTGCTGATTTAACTGGAAATAATATGATAAAAAATTTATATGAATATTATTATATTAATTATATTCAAAGTAATAAATTCCAAAAATATAAAAAGAATATTATAGATGATGTTTTTCTTAAAATAAAAAGTCTTATAAAAATAAATAAATTTGATATAAGAAATTATTTAAATTTCAGAGATAATATGAGAAGAAATTATAAACAATTAAATAAAATTTTAAAAAAAAATGAAAATTTATATAGTGAAAATGACCTTAACACAATAATTTTAAATGAGCAAAAAGAACAAGAATCAAAAGAATATATGGAAACTTTTATTAATGAAAATTTAGAAATTCTGAAAAAATTGGAGAGAAATAATAAAATCAAAAATAATGTTTTTTCAGAAAATTTCTATAGTGTACTAAATAGAATGAAAAGTTTATTTGATTTGAAAAAAAATATCAATGCTAATTATAAGCAAAAATTTATTTTAGATATTATTAAAAAATTACAAAGTATGGGAATGAGCAAAAATTATAAGTATTTCCAGAAAAAAGTGTTTGAGAAAATAATGGATTTAAAATTATCGAAAAATAATGTCGAAAGTAGCTATTTATGTAAAATACTGAGTAAAATAAATAATTATATGAATATAACTGAAGGAAAAATAACAAAAGAATTAAATATGAATTACATTGAAAGAATGAAAGGATTAATTATATCTTTTTATGATAAATGCTTAACAATAAATAAAATATTATTAGAAATTAAAGAAAAGAAGAAGAATTTAGAAATTAGCAAATATATATCAATTTTAAACGAATTAAGGAAAGATGAAAATAATAAAATTATTTTAAATATTAATGAAAATATTAATAATAAAGATTTTGAAATAAAAAATAAAATAAAAAATATTGTAAAAGTTTGTAATGATTTCTTAATGAGCTTTAATTTGAAAGATTTCATTCTTATTTATTATAGTAATGACAAAACAAAAAATGAAGAAAAAAATAAAAAAATTAAATCTCTAGAGCATATTCAATCAATAAGTTTTAAAATTGATAATATAGTGAATTATTTTACTTCTACTGATAATAATTTTGAATTATATTATATAATTATTTGCTTTATTGGAATTAAAAAAGTTTCTGCGACAATTAAAGCTCATTTAAAAGATGATTTTAAGTTAATCAAATATTTATATGATGAAAAATTAACCAATATAAATAATTTAATTGATGATTTCATTTCTGAATATAATATTAAACTTATAAAAGAAGAATACCAAGAAATTTTTTACGAAGACCAAATAAATTATACTATAGAAAAATATGAAAACGAAAATAATAATATAAGTAAAGGAGAAGAATTAAATTTAATATATCAAAATTCAAAATTTATACAAAAATTATTCATTAAAGAAGATATTAATTATCAAGAAGCAACAAATAATCTTAAAAATAATGATAATAATAACAATGAAGAAACTTATACCAAAAATTTATTTAACGATAAAAATCAAAATACTGAAGATAATCTAGATGATTTTATTTCCAATTTAACATCATTAAGTAAATCTTTATCTTTATATAATGAATCATCTCCATTATTATTTAATCCATTATCATTCCAAGAAAAAGATCTTGAAATATTATACATAAATCTTCTCCAATTTTGCAATATATGTATAACAATTTTTTATTCAATAACAATAAATGGTTTAGGAAAATCAGATCAAAACCAAACAGAAAAATCAAAACCACCTCCAGAAGATGGAAAAGTTTATGAGGGTGGATATGGCATGTCGGATGGGGCACAAGGAATGGAAAATATTACAAAAGAAATTGAAGATGAAGAACAATTATTAGGTTTAAGAGATGAAAATAATAAAAATAATAATGAAAATGAAAAAAATAATGGAGAAAATAAAGATAATGATGAGGATAATGCATTTGAAATGAAAAATGATTTTAAAGAAGATTTTAATAAAGAGATGAATGATGAAAATGAAAATAATGAAAGAAAAGATAATTCTGATGTTGAAAGAGAAGAAGATTCGGTGAATAATAATGATAATAATAAAATGGGGGATGAAGATATTCAAGATGATTTAAGTGAAGAGAAAAAAGATGAAAAAAATAAAAAAAAATTGGATTTAACAGATAAAAATGTTCAAATTGAACAAGAAAATAAAAATAAAAATAATAAATATAAAGAAGGAGATAATGAAAAAAATAATGAAAAAAATAATAATGTTGAAGAAGATCAAGAACAAGGCCAAAATGAAAATGAAGAAAATGAAAATAAAGATGAAAATAATGAAGAAGAATCAAGTGAAAACGCGGAAAAAATAGAAAAATTAGATGTAGATAAAAATAAAGAAAAAAACAAAAAGGAAAAAGAAGAAAATAATAATGATAACGAAAAAGAAGAAAAAGAAGAAAATGAAGAAAATAATATGTCAATAGAAGAAGAAATTGAAGGAAATGATGATAATCAAAAGATGGAAAATAACAAAAAAAATGAAATAAATGAAGAAAATAATGAAAATGAAGAAGATTTAATGCCTGATATTGATAACAATAGTAATAATATTAATGATGAAGGAGAAGAAAGTAATGATAATATAAATGAAAATGAAAAAAATGAAAATAATTCCTCAGATAATGAAAATGAAAATGAAGAAAAAAGTATGAAAATAGAAGATGAAGATGAAAATAATAAAAAAGAAAATGATAAAGAAAAAGAAGAAAAAATTATGTCTAATCCTATAGGTAATCAAGAAAATGATTTAGGCTATAATCCATTAACAAAAAATAAAAATACTCAAGGAAATAATACAGCAAAAAATACAAAAGATAATCTAAGAAATCCAGATGAAGAAGAAGAAAAAAATAATAATTTAGATTTCGATCAATTAGAAGATTTAGATAAATTTAAAGAAATATTTGATATTAATTCAGTTCTAAATAATGTTTATCAAAAAGGGAAATTTGACAATCAAAAAAATAAAAATAAAAATAACAAAAATGAAATTGATTTAGAAAATAAAAATAAACCAATTGATGAAATAAATGAAGAGGATAAAATAATGGATAATGATTTTCAATTTGAAAATTATGAAGATAAAAAAAATAATAATAATGATAATAATAATTATGATGATAATGATAATTTTGAAGTTGGTTATGGCAGTAATAATAATAATAATAAAGATAAAATTGCCAAAGAAAAAAATAAAGAAGATAAAAAAGCAATAAAAGATCAAAATATAAATAAACAAGAAATAAAAGAAAAAGAAGATTCTAAAAATGAAGAAAATGATATGGGAAAAAATGATGATGAAAATAAAGATAAAAAAGAAGGAATTAAAGTCATTGAAGATAATGAAATAAAAGAAAAAAAAGAAAGAAAAAAATCAAATGATGAAAATAATAATGAAAGCAAAGAAGAAAGTGAAGAAGATATTTCTATGAAAGAAGAAATAAATGAAGAAGAAGAAAAAGAAGAAAATGATAATAATATAGATAATAAAATTGAAGAAGAAAATATGCTCCCAAAAAAAGATGACAAAAATGATTTTAACCAAAATGCAATAATAAACACAGAATTAAAACTATCAGAAAATGATATAGAAAAAAATTCAAATGAAAAAGCGATATCATTGTTTAATGATTATTTAGATTTAAATCAAAAAAATGATAAAGATATAATAAATGATAATAATAATAAAATATCTTCTGAATTAGAATTATTTTTTAATTCATTATTATCCTCAAGTCAAAATCAAATAATAAAATTGACATCTCTTCTAAAAGTAATTTTAACTCCAAATTTGCAATCTAAACTTATAGGAAATTATAAAACTGGAAAAAGATTAAATATGAAAAAAATTATATCTTTTATTGCCTCAAATTATAGACAAGATAAAATATGGTTAAGAAGAACTTTACCATATAATAGGGATTATTACATTACAATATCAATTGATAATAGTTTATCTATGAAGCAAAATAATATAGGATATTATGCTTTACAAAGTATGCTAATATTAATTAAATCTTTACAAAAAGTTGGAATAGATAATTTAAGTTTATATGGAATAGCTGATGATTGTGTGGAATTATATGATTATAATAGAGAAAAAAATATGATAGATAATGATAAAATTAAAAAAATAATTAACTATTTTAAATTTAATTTTGAGTCGAAAAATTCTTTTGATTATTCCATGAGAAATTTTTTGAATAAAAGCATTCAAAATATAGAAAATAATACAGTAAATGATAGGAATAAATTAAAATATAATATTAATTTTATAATAAGTGATGGAAGGTTTAATAAAAATAATGTAAAGGGATTGACTGCAATGGCAAAAGAAAAAGGAATTTTATATGTTTTTATTATTATTGATAGATATAAATTTGAAGATAAAAATTCTATATTAAATACTATGACTGTAAAATATAATGACAAAGGAGATATTGATATTGAAAAATATTTGGCGGATTTCCCATTTCAATATTATACAGTTGTACAAGATATACAGGATTTACCTGATGTTTTGAAAGGAATATTAATAAAGTGGATTGAGACTATGAATTAATATGACATAATGATTGAAAATCAATAAATAAATATTTTAATATTTTATTTTTATATATTAATAAAATTTTTAATTAATCTATATAATTTTTTTTATTTCATTTTTTTAATTAAAAATAATAAATTAAATATTTTTACCAATGGGGATTGGGGATTGGGGATTGGGGATTGGGGATTGGGGATTGGGGATTGG
>JAJNAB010000024.1:0-15523 GCA_023783335.1 Enoploplastron triloricatum | reverse complement strand
CCCCAATCCCCAATCCCCAATCCCCAATCCCCAATCCCCATTTGCAAATTTTCATTTATTTATTTGTTAAAATTGCTTTTAAAAAATAAATTATTAATAAATATTATAAATTTAAGAATTTTCAGGAATAAATATGTTGGAGGAGATTGATTCATTTAAATTTTGAGTATCTGTTAAATCTACTATTCTATTAGATAAAAAGGATGAACTATTATTTAGAATATCATCTAATTTAAAAAAATTACCTTCTTCTTTTTCTTGATTTTCTAATATATCAATTAATTGAAAAATTTCATTATCACCAGCATTAGATTTGTCAGCTTTTATTCCATTATCATCAAGAGATAAAAATTTTTTAGAAGGGCTTTTTATATTATAATTATTATTATTTAAATTTATAAATTCCCATACTATCATATACTTATATCCCTCAATTACTCCATTATTATCATTTAGATAAAATCCATTTGAATAAAAAGTAATTGTATTATTTAAAAAAGTAATATCCCATATGCAATCTTCTTTGGCTTCATTATTAAGTTCTATTTTTCCTTTTTTGCTCATACGTAGATATTTCTTATTATTCTTGCCAAATATTTTAAATTGTATGTTAGGCACTTTAATTTGATTATTAATATTAGAATATTGAAAAAAATCATTAGTAAATTTTTTTAAAGATAAATCTTTATATTGATTAATATCTTTTTTTCTAAGTTTTTTCAAGTCTTCTTCATTATATTTTGTTAAATATTTTTTAAATATTTCTTCTTCTTCATCATAAAGACAATTAGGAAAATCTTTAATCCAAGAAAAATGATCTCTATTATTAGAATAAAATAATACTATAATATTAAATCCATATATTTTTCTTACTATTTCTATAAATCTTTTTCCTTGCTTATTTTTTTCTATACTTGTTATAAATATTATTTTATCTTTTATTCTATCTTTTAAAAATTTGAGTGCTAATTCTGTTGATTCTATACAATAAACAGTCATATTAACCTCTTCAAAGCAGAATGAAATAATGCTTTGCAAATCATAATAATATTCATTTTTTTCCTTAAAGCATGGATCTCTCCAAAGTATATAATATTCATTTCTTTTTAAATTTATATCCATAATATTTCCATTTTCATTATTGGTTATTTTTATAAAAGATAATTTTGTTGAATTATCTTTAATATTATAATTATCTTTATCTATATTTATTTGAAGAATTAATTCTTTATCATTTATTTCTTTTATAAAAGCTTTATTTTTTTTAAAATATTCGATTAAATCAAATTTTTTATCTCTAGAATAAATTTTTTTTTCCTTGAATTTTGTGGAATACGAATAAAAATTATTATTTTTATCAGTTTCAATTAATATTGAAATTTTTTCATTTTTTTTGTTGTAAATTTTAGTGGTGCATTTAATATTATTTTTGTCAAGTAGAAAAATATATTTTTTATCATCCATTTTTTTTAAATATTAAAATAATTATTTTCTATTTTGCAATTTAATTATTTATAATTTTATTAATTTTTTAATTATTTTTATTTATTTTAAAAATCATCATCTTCAAATCCAGAACCAAAACTTTCTAATCTTCTTCCCAATCTTCTCCTATTATTCTCATTAACATCCTTATCTCCATTCATTCCAACATTATCCATCTTAATAGCGATATTAATCATTTTTTTCATAATTTCTTTAGAAGTATAATCAGGTAAAATCAAAAAGAAGAAGCAAGTATCTGCTCTAGGTAATCCATTTTTTTTAAATTGCGGATTAAATTTAATGGTAAATTGAATCTGTTTTTGATCATATTCTTCCTGAGTATAAGGCAATCTTTCTTGAGCATAACAAAATTTGACAAATTGCAATCTTTCTTCTTCATTTAATTCTTTAACAATTTCCCAAACCCATTTTACTAAATAATTTTTTTTTTCTAATTCAGGTGAAATAATTGTATTTTTTTCTAAAAGATCTATATTTACAGTTTTTTTACCACAAACTAATCTTTCCATTTCTTCCCAAGTGAAATATTGCAATACTGATAATGGAATAATTTTATTTATACCTTTAATAATTGAAATTATTTGAGAATCGCTTTCATTTAATCTTAAATTTTTAATTTCTGAAAGTAAATTATTTCTAATTTTTGAAGAAGAAGCTAAATCAGAATCTGTATAAATTTTATTTAATTTTTTCTGGCTTCCATCCGATAAAGTGATAGAAGAAATACTTTCCCCAAATGAATTTGTTATTAATTCTTTATTTATTTCATTATCTTTTAAAGATAAAATTTCATTCATTTTATATAATCCTTCATCAAAAATTTTAATATCAGTTGCATTAATTTTTTCTCCTATTATTTTTTTCCAAACTAAACTACATAAATTAATAGGCAAATATACTCCAGTTCTAATACATATTCCCATTAAAAATCCTAAAAATTCAAATTGAGAATATTCTTCACTTTTTGGATTTATAGTATATTTATCTTTAAATTCTCCTTTTTTATTCACATTATTCTGAGTAGGAATCAGCAAATTTATTTTATCAGAATTTTCTAATTCATTTACAATATCTGAAAAAAATTGTCGATAAGGCCCACTTAATCCTTGTACCAATTCATTCATATATTTAATTTTAAATGCAACATATGCAGAATCATACTTTTTTACTCTAAAGCAGGCTGGTTCAACTTGCAAATATTGTTCATAAACTTGATTAAATTCGGTTAAATTTTTGAAACTTATTTCAACTGGTTGGTCATATTTTTTAAAAATAACTTCTCCGCCTTGTTTTCTTGAAGCTTTTATAATATATTTTCTAAATGCTTGTTCATTATTTCCTTGATTATTATTATTATTTTTTTCATCACTTAATCTTTCGACATTAAAAGAAGGAATTTGAATTAAATCTTCATCATATTCTGATAATGATATTATATTTTGTAAAATCATATTTTTAATTTTTGGGGAAATAATATAACGGAATTTAGTTATTAATGAAGATAAAGAAGAAGATTCATTTTTAATGTTTTTGCTTTTGGTTAATTTTATCATTTCCGGAGGCCTTAAAAGAGGAGCAATCATTTCAAATGATTCGTTTACTAAAGAAATTACTTTTAAATAATAACGTATTTCACCAACTCCCATGGATAATAAAATATTATTATCTTGAAATATTTCTTTATTTCTAAAAATATAAGGATATTCAATTAATTGTTGTATAGTTTGTGATTCGTTATATTTTTGCAAAGAGAAAATTATTCTTCCTAAATTATTTATTTTTTCTAAATTTATTTTATTTTGTTTATATGTATATATATCGAGATATAAATCAACTCCATTAGCATATAATTTATTTATATCTTCAATTGTTATTTTATTATCCTTTATTAAATCTAAAATTGTATTTATTTCTTTTAGTTTATTTTCATCTTTTTCAATTTCTTTAAAGTATTTTTGAATATTATTTTTTTTATCGGAAAAGTCCTTTATACTATTTAAATGCTTATTTAATAAATTATTCAATAAACCATTATAATTACTATTATTACTTTTGATTAATAAAATATTTTCACTTTCTAATTTTTTAATTAATATTTCCATAAGTTCATCTGCTTTTTCATTATTTAAATTATTCTTATTTTCATTTTTTTCTTTTTTTACCTCTTTCTTTTTGATTTCTTTTTTGGGAGGGACGACAACTTTTGGTCCATCACAAAAGACACATGCTATATTATCTTTATCATTTAACATATGGCATCCTGCGCATTCCCACATTTGATCTTCGGGATTTTCTTCTTCTTTTTTTTCAGGGATTTCTTCCTTTTTTTCAGGTTGAGTTAATTTACTTATTTTATCTATAATGAAATAATCAATAATAACCCCTATAACATGCTCATCTAATTTAAATATATCTTCATTTATATTATTAATTTTAGCTCCATAATTCTCAATCATTTTCACAATTTCTTCTATTGTTTTATTATTTGCATTCATTATAAATAATATTTTTTTTAATTGATTAGTTGAATAATTATTTATTTTTGAAATAATTTCATTATTCATTTTTTCTTCAAAAGGTTTAGTTTCTCTCATATTTTTTAAAATATTATATAATTTCATTTCTTCAATTAAACTAATTTTTGTGCTTTCAACAGGCTCATTAATTAATGATATAATATTTAATATACAATTAGACAATTCAATTACATAAGGACTAGCAAAGAATAATTCTTTATCATTATTATCCATTTTTTCAGTAAATATTTTATTAAATTGATCGAATATTTCTTTATTTAATCCAATTGCATTTAATTTTTGTTCAATTGAAGTACAACCATCGAATAATGAAGCATATTTTGTACTATTATCATTCAAATAAAGTGACAAATTATTAAATATATTATTTAATAAATTAAATAATTTCATTTGCAATACAATAGGGAAATTGTCATTTATGCAATTTGATGCTATAGACATAATTAATGGTTTTAGAATATCTTGTCCAACAAAAGAAATACTAGATGTTAAACTTTTTGTCATATTCATTAAACTATCGAAATTATCTGGGATAAAAGCAATAATGCAAGGCAAATTTGAATCTCTTGAATGCAAAGACCATTCTCCCAAATAAAATATTGTAGTTCCAGGAATATATTCTATATATACTTCTGGTTTATTTATTATTATACTTTTCAATCCATGTTTTTCTTTTTTGATTGATTGTATTTCATATAATAAATTAGTACCTTCTTCATCTCCATAAAATCTTAGACTAGCTTGAGGGCCTAAAAATGCATTTGTATCAAAAGATATTATTATTTGATTATATTTATTATTTTCTTTTTCATTTAAACATAATTTATGTAAAGGTAATAATGAACCACTATTTAATTTTATATTACTAAATAATTCAATATTAAATATTTTTATATTATTATTCAATTCTTTCCATTGATTTAATAATATTTTTTTTATTTCTTCATTATTTAAAATATTATTATTATTTGATTCTTTTATATTAACTAATGAAGAATTTGAGCTTAAAAGAATATTACCAACATTTGTATTAGAAGCAGAATCAATTTCACTGAATATACAATTATCTTTACAATTTTCATTCCAATTTATTAATTTAGCCATACTGATATCTTCATTTTCGTCCAATTTTCCTGGTTTATTTAATCTGTATAATATTTTATTGGCATAAACTCCATTTAATTTTTCCAAATTTTCTTTAAATTTTTTATCAATATCTTCTGATAAATAACATAAATAGGAATAATTCAAATTTACCATAATTAAATTTTCATAAGAAGTCCAAAATATTTGAGTTTTTGGTCCAGTAGTCATAACTAACAAAATTCTATTAGTAAAATCACAGAATAATAAAATGACTAATTTTTCTTTTTTCAATTTTTTATCTCTGCATAAAAATATTTTTCCTATAATACATTTTTCAACTGTTACTTTATTTGGATTATAATTATCTTCGAAAATAGTTTTAGATAAAGGAGCATTTTCAAAAACAATAGCTAAATCATCATAAGCAGATTTTAGATTACCATTTAATAAATGGCTTCTAATTTGAGAAGTACTCATTGCAACAGCACCTTTATAATTATCATGTCTATAAGCATTTATAATAGCTTCAACAAAAACTTTATCAAATTTTATTGCATTTGATAAACAAGAAAGACCTTTATTTAAAGATACTTGTGGTAAACAAGAAATATATTCACTTTCAGGCAAAACTTGATTTGATATTTTTTTAATTTGTGATAATTTAGTTGGATAATTTATGTTATATCTTGGGATTAACACCTCTTGTGAAAGTCTACTAAATTCTTTTTCATATTTCGAAATTAATGAAAGAGTGAAATTTTTTTCAATTTCATTGATAGTTGAACATTGAATAAACGATGATTTTGTATTTAAAATTTCGACTAATTTTTTAATATTTTCTTCTTTTATTGACAATAATTTATCTTTATTTGATTGATATAAAATTTTTAGTAATAGATTTAATATTAATTCACTTTTTTTAGGACTCGAATAAATTTTAAGTAAATATTCTACTAAATTATTTAAATTTAATTCTTGAATTAGTTTTGTTGTGTAAATATTTTGAGCAATTATTTCTTCTTTATTAACTTTCATTTTTTGGCTTGTTGTTTCTATATTTTTAGTTTCTTCATTTTCTTTGATTAATTGTATTTCGCATTCAGTATTTTTATCCAAATATATATTTGTCACAATTGCCCTTTTTCCATTATATAAAACTTTTTGACCTTTTTTTAATAAGCCATATTTTCCAGAGATTAAATAAGTCATTCCGATTATTTTATTAAAATTATAATTAATATCATTTTTATTATTTACATTATTTATTTCATTAGATAATTCATCTACTATTTTTTTATAATAATTTTCATGATTATTAAAGAAATAATAAACAATTTCAGTTAAATGATTTATTGTACTCATAATTTGGCCATCAGAAACATAATCTAAATGACATATATTATTTAAATTTATTTTATCTTGATTTAATTCTAATAATTTTTCATATAAAGAATCTTTTATAATAGTTAAATTTGCAAAATTAATACTTGTTTCTTTTATTACATTTGAATATCCTTCAATTAATTCTTCTGGTTTAGGCAAAGGTAAAAATACATCACTAAATTTAAATACAGGAATATCTTTATTTAAACTTAAAGGTGGAGATTTAATTTGATAATTTAAACATTCATGAATTAATTTACTGAAATATAAAACTTGTTCAAAAGTATATTTATCACTTAAAACAGTATTTCCTCTCAAACATGCTAAATCCCCTAAACTTTCTGCTACTTTTATATGATGTTGAATTCTTTTCATATGCATTATATCTAGTTTTAATTCCATTAATTTTTGCTCACTATTTTTATCTTTATTATCTTTACTCTTATCTTTATCCTTTTCTTTGTTATCCTTATCTTGTTCTTTATCTTTATTTTCTTTTATTAGATTTTCTTGTAATTTTGAATATAAAAATATTAAACTTTTATTAACTGCATCCAACATTCTATAAGTTTTCAATTTTTTATTTTTTAAACGAGCAATTCCAGGATTAACACTTACAGAAGAAGCATTTTTAGCCAATGCTCTATAGCTAGTAAATGGTAGAACTTCCCTCAAAGTACTTGCATTCTTTTGATTTTTATCTTCTTCTCCTTTTTGAATTTTTGGATCTAATAAAACTAATGGATTTTCACTTTTAAAAGAAGAATCTTTTTCTAATTCTGAAATATTATAATGTTTTATTTCTTCAATTGGCATTTTTTCCAATTTTTTTAAAAATTCAGGATCATTTTTATATCTGCTTAAAATACTCGGGAATTTTTCTTCGAAATAATATAAAGCATTAACTAAAAATCCATAATCCAATTCTGAATTTGAAGCATTAAAAATAATTTTATATTTTTGTTCTTTATATTTTGTATTTGAGGATTGTTTTTCAGATAAAAGGAATAAATCTCCTAATTTTTCGAAAATTTTGCTGAAATTAGGAGAAAATTCATTTTTGCTTACATTACTCATGATTGTTTTTATCATTAAAGTTAAATAATCTAGAACTTCCTTACGATTTGATGAAGTAATTACTGAGAATAAAACATCTAAAAGTTTTAATATGGCTTCATTGGCCTTTGGCTCCTTTGTTTTTAAATTAATGAAAGATAAAAATTTAATAATTTGTCCTAATACTAAAACCATACTCTTTTTCTTTTCTATTTCTTTCTCTTTATTAGTAATTTGTTCTTTATTAGAATCAAATAAATTCTGAATTTCTTGAATAAAAAGTTCGATTATTTCTGGTACTAAATCTATAATATCTTTTGTTATAATGCTCATTAGTTTGTTGAATAGTTCTATAAATTCTTTGAATAATTGATCTCCAAATAATTTTTTATGTTCACTATAAATAATTTTTAAAATTACTAAAATTTTTTTAGAGAATAATTTTTTTTCATCATCGATTAATATTGGGAATAATTTCAAAATATCATTTGATAATAAAATTATTTTATTTATTTGATAATTAATATTTTTTTTATTTAATTCAAATGATAAAACATTATTTAATAAATCTATTTTATCTTCCATAATTGTATTTATATTTTCCGAATTTATCAATTTTTTCATAACTTCAGGGGTGAATTCCCATTTGAATTCAGAATTAAAAACACTATAATCATTTAATAAAAATCTATTCATGAATGATCTATAATTTTTATGCTTTTTAAGATAATCATTATATTGTTCAATAGCTAAAACTTTCATTGAAGTACTTCTACATTTATTTAATAAATTATTAACCAAAATTTCAAGAGATAATTTATTATCAAGTAAAAATTCTTTAAACAAAGGAATTCTTTCCTTATTATAATCAATTTCAAAAATATTTAAAATCATAATTTTATGAATAATATTAATTAGTGGCTTAATATATGGTGATAAATTAAGAAGTAAATTATTTTCGATACTTTTTCTATTATCAGGAACATAATTTTGAGGCTTGTTATAATTTGTTAAATTTTGTAATTTTTCTATGAAAAATGCATTTAAAGATTTAAGCTTGATATCATTTCCTATTTTTTCAAATGGTAATTCATTAACTTGACAAACTTCATCTAAGGCAGCTTCATTATTAAAGTACATTGATTTAACTTCATTAATTATATGTTCATCTATACTTTTAACTATATCTATATTTGTTTCATTCTTTTTATCTTTTTCCTTTATTTTGTCTTTTTTTTCATCTTTTTTTTCATCTTTTTTTTCATCTTTTTTCTCATCTTTTTTTTCATCTTTTTTTTCATCTTTTTTCTCATCTTTTTTTTCATCTTTTTTTACTTCTTTTTGAGAAGCTTTTTCTAGAATATCCAAAATATCACTTGTTAAATTTCTCAACATATCATAAGTACCTTTTTTCCTTTTTATATTCATAGCAACTTGATTCAAAAATTGAGAAACAAATTCTTTGTCTTTATTAGTATATAAATATAATCCATTTTTGATAATATTCCATAAAGATTTATTAAATGCAGCTAATGTATCTACACCTTTTAAATTTGATATATTTATATTTTTTACTTCATCATCTAATTCATCAACTTTATAATAATTTTTATATTCTGAATTATAATCATAAATATATCTAAGAGATTTTAAAAGAGGATTTGTTTCATTATCATATATATAATATTTCTTATTACTATTTATTCCAGTTAAAGAACTTATTGATTTATTTTGAATAACATTTTTATAATAGGTAAAAACTTGACTATTTTCTTTTATTTTTAATAATTCATCATATTTTTCTATTCCTGATTTATTATTTTTATTTTTTGCATCAGAATTAAATAATTGTTTATAAGTATCAACTATAATATAATTAGCTTCATCTAAAGTATTTAATTCTTTTTCTATATTTTTATCATCTATAGCAAATCTTCCTTTTCCATAATAATTTCCACCTTTAAATGGATAGCAAGTAATTCTTAATTTAGTATCCATAGTTTTAAGAGGTATTTTTATTTTATGATTTGATTCATTTTTATCATCCTCAAGAGATTTTGTAACAATTTTAAATTCTTTTCCTTTTAATTCTGGAATTTGGGAAGCTACAAATTTAATATCTAATAAGGAAGGCGAGCCAGATGAACCAGAAAGGGCCGATGCAACTGAAGATATATTTAATTCATTTCCACATAAAAAATATTTTTTTTTGTCAACTAAAGGTCCTCCTGATACTTTATGTAAAAAGCATGTCCCAAAATCTTTATAATTATTTTTTGAAATATTTCTTTTTTGTGCCTGGCCTTTGGAATGATAATTTGTATATAATAGAATATCTTTATTTGTTGGATAATAATCCTCTGGATTTTTATTTATTAATTCAATTTCAACTACTATTAAATCTTCATTTGCAAAATTTAATAAATGCTCAAAGTTAAGATCATTTGTATTTAAAGAGTATTCAAATACTTTTCTACCATCAGGAATTAAGCCTAATAATTCAGAATTTTTTATAAAATCAGGAATTTTTTCAGTTATTCTTTTATATAAAAGTTCAGATATTTCATTATAATTATTAATTATTTTAATTAATTTCTTTAATATTATATTACTACTTGCATAATTACAAGATAAAAATAATACATGACATAAATTGCAAATATTTTTATCTAAAAATTCTTTAGTTTGCTTTGAATTTGGAAGATTTAATAATTCTTTTATAAGATTGGATAATTTTTCACATATAATTTCATAATCTTCTCCTTTTAAACATGGTACAAATAGAGTATTTAAAAAGCATTCAATGAAATAATAACAAAACTCGGTATTATTTTTATTAACAATTTCATTTTTTATGCTTGATAAAATTTCTTCTTTTAATTTTGGATCTTTTTTATCTATCATAGTAAATCCAATATCTTTTTTTTTGTTAATTTCACTAAAAGATGAATAAATGACTAATTTTTTATTTTCATCAATTTTTTCTACGCTGTTTGCACTCAAATTATCATTAATTATTTCTTTATTTATTTTTTCTTCATCAGAATAATTATTTTCATCTTCGTATTTATCACTAACTTTATCTATACTTAAATTGGGCGAGGATCCTAATGAAGAAATCTTTTTACCTCCACCAATATCTGAGAAAGATACTTTAGAGGGGATATATTTAGTTAAGAATAAACTTTTATATGAATTTATTCTATAAAATAAATTTTTTAATTTAAATGAAATGAAATTTTCCATTGAAGTCTTTTGTAAATAGAACGTTCCTTGATTTATTGAATATAATTTTAAAAATAGTTTTTCTTTTTTGTTTAAAGTATCATATAAAATTTCAAAATTATCATCAATAATTTCTAATAATAAATCCACTATATCTTGATCTTTTTGATTTTCTTCTAATAATTTATCTATATTATCAGTTATTTCATTTATTATTGATAAATTTTCTTTATTATCAATACTGAAATGATATTGATAATCTCTTAAAAGATATTTTAATTCAATTAAAAATAATCTTATTTCTGAATTCCCATTTTTAAAATTTTCTGAAATATTTTTATAATTACTAATAAAGCTTTCTGAATCATTTTGGCCATAAAAATGTCTTGCATTATAAATACATAATTCATTTTTTGAATTTATATTATTTAATAAATCTTTTTCTTCTTCATTAAATTTAACCTTGTATGAAACATTATTTTTATTTAACCAATTAAAAGCAGAAGATGATGAAGGAATTAAATTTTTTTTAATTATTTTATCTTTCTTTAAATTATAATCAGGAGAATCAAATTCATTAATTAAAGATTCAGTACTTAACTCAATCTTTCCTTCAGATAATGATTTAATTTTTTCGAAAATGAAATTCTGATTATTATCTGCGGATTCTTTTAATTTATCATTCAAAACATCTGTAGCATTTGCCTCTCCCCTTTTTTTG
The DNA here is from genome assembly GCA_023783335.1 of Enoploplastron triloricatum. Classification (NCBI taxonomy): domain Eukaryota; phylum Ciliophora; class Litostomatea; order Entodiniomorphida; family Ophryoscolecidae; genus Enoploplastron; species Enoploplastron triloricatum. The sequence continues at coordinate 4,009 of JAJNAB010000024.1, read as the reverse complement.
TGAAATAATTTATGAGGATATTCCCCATAGCTATATTTGCTTTTTTCTTCATTTATCATAAGATTAACACAAAGGGAAGAATAAAAAAAATTCCAATTTGAATAGTACCATGGCAAATCATATTTATAGCAATTTAAAAATAATTTAATTTTGTCTAAATATTTATCCAAAATAATTTCTGAAGGTTTGTTTAATATATCTTTTAAACTTGTATTTAAAATTTTTTCAATTTGTTTTTTCTCTTTACTAAAAATATTCTCAAAAGTATCACAAACAAAAATAGAAATGGATAAAATTGATACACTTAAAAGATAAAAGCAACTATTGCTTTCATCATAACAAAATGACTCTAAAGCATTTTGAATAGTATTAGATGATAGACAATGCAAAATTTTGATTAGAGTACCTCTATATTTCTCTTTTTGCTCAGTTAATTTTTGTTGTTGAGGATTATTTAAATCATCTTTATTTTCTTTTGCTTTTTCTTTTTCAAATTCATTTACTTTGTTTTCATTATGTAAATTAAATGTGATATCATCAAATTCTTCATACTTTTCCATTGGTAAATCTTCTCCAACTTTTCTGAATAAAAATGGTGAAATAATTGGATTATAATCCATATAATTATTATTTCTTAAATTATTATTATTATCTTTATTTTTGTCTTTATTATTATCTTTATTTTGTGGAATTTCATTATTATTTATAGGAGGAAGCTGAATAGGATCAAAAGCATTACCCATATCCATCATATTATTAATATTATTCATATTATTCATTAAATTATTAAGCATATTAAAATTGCCAATCATTTTATTCATATTATTTATTAAATTATTTTGCTCATTATTTAAATTATTCAAATTATTATTTAAATTATTTATGTTATTATTAATATTATTAATACTATTCATATTATTCATATTATTCATATTATTCATATTATTCATATTATTCATATTATTCATATTATTCATATTATTCATATTATTTATATCATTCATATTATTCATATCATTCATATTATTCATATTATTCATATAATTATTCATATTCATATTATTATTTATGTTAATCATATTATTATTGCCTGGGTTTAAAAGTGGATTAAACATCATTCCAAGAGGATTTATTGGCATATTTGGATGAATAGGATTATTATACATCATTGGATTATTGGGCATCATTGGATTATTGCCCATCATTGGATTATTCATCATCATAGAATTAATCATCATATTATTATTAAGGTTCATCATTGGGTTCATTTGGTTATTATTTACTAAATTAGAATCATTATCTTTATTATCTTTATTATCAACTTTATTATCTTTTTTATCTTTATTATCTATTTTATCCTTATTTTCAATTTCTTTATTATCTTTATTATCCTTAATTTCTTTATTATCTTTATTATCTTTTTTATCTTTAATTTCTTTATTATCTTTATTATCTTTTTTATCTTTATTATCTTTTTCTTTATTATCATTTAAATTTAATTTTATATTATTTTTTTTATTTTTTCTTTCTTGGAAAATCCTGTTTCTTTCAGATTTAATTATTCTTATTCTTTCCTTCAATTTAATTCTTTCAGTTTCAAAAGAATCAATATAGTCTAAATTTCTAAATTTACTATCAATTTTATCTTTTGCAAACAACTTTTTTTCATTATCTTCTATTTTATCCATAATTTCTTTTTTTTCATTATCAGTTAAATTATAAGTCTTATCATTTAATAATCTATTTTGATATTCTAAATATTTATTCATAAAAGATTTTTTTATATCAGCTCCATATTTTTTATTAAAAATAAATGGATTTTTTGAATCATCTAAAATTTGTTCATTTACTTCAATAGTAAATTCTTTTTCATCATTTTTATTTATCCCAAAAACAAAGCACCCTCCATCTTTTAATTTATATGCATATAATTTCCCTTTAGCTAAGCACCATTTTAAGCATTCATATTTAGAAGGATCAAATTTAGTTTTATAATCAGGGGCCATTACTAAATCATTTGGCTTATTTAAATTATCTATTTTTAATTTTGATTCAAAAATTATAACTTTTGAACAAATTTCAAAATTTTTATATGATTCTTCAGGTTGTTTAACTTTTATTTCAATTTGTTTATTTTCCTGTGACAGTTTAATTAGAAATTCAGCAGCTTGTGCTATATCATATCCTTTTTTTTCTAATACATATTTGCATTTTTCTTTTGAATAAAGATAAGAAAAACTTTCAAATAATTCATTTACTAATTTATCATTTTCTGTTTCTATTGGGGCTTGACTTGTTTCATTTAAACTATATTTATAAAGGCATAAAGATACATCTACATATGTATTTCCCATATAATAATCTTTTTTTCTATATCTTTTTTCAGAAGGGTAAAATGAATTATATTTATATTCATTATCCAGCCCATATTCTCCCTCTTTTGCTTCTTTTTTTTTAGTTTCTTTTTCTTCTAACATTATTGCATATAAGAAATTATCATCTGATAATAGAACATAATTTTGATTTTTGTCTGCAACTGTTTTAGTCATAGCTCTCGGAGGAATATTTAAATTTATAATTTTTTCAATAGTTAAATTTTCTGGATCAATTACTTTAATATGTCCCAATTTATTTTGGTTTGTTTTTAAATATATTCTTTTTGCATTTTTAACATAAACCATTATTGGATTATTTTCGATTGTATTCACAACTACATTTTTTAAATATATATGCCCTTTAACAGTCCCATTTTTTCCAGTTCCAACTTTATAAAGACCTCCACAAATTCCATATAAAATAATATATAAATATGTTGAATCTGTGCAAATTGCAGTTGAAGGTAATTTTTCCAAACTATATGTACCTTTATTTTGGATAAATAAAAGATTTTTTGTCATGTTAAAAACATCGTTTATAGCATAATTACGCATAATTGGATATGGTTGAAAATCATTATCTGATAAGAATAAAGTATTTAAAGTATTTTTAAAGATATAATCAACAAAAGTGAAATTTTTTGATAAATAATCATTATATCTTTGATAATTTTTCTCTTTCATTTCATTATGAAATTTTGAAATTAGAGTATAATTTCCTTGATATATATTTATAATAAAATATACATCCAAAGCAGTTAATAAAATATCTTTTTTTATTTCTTTAACTTCTTTTTTTTTGTTTTCTGAATCTTTCTCCTCAGGCTTTACAGGTGTTTCTTGAGCCTTTTTTTCAATTTTATCATCTTTAGGCTTTTCTTCTTTAGATTTTTCTTCTTTTTTATCTTTTAAGTCTTTGTTTTCATTCACATCTTTGACTTCTGGAATAGGTATATTTTTCTTATCTATTTTTGACTCAATTATAATAGTAGTTTGTTCTGGAGGTAGAGTTATTTTACTTTTTATAAATTCTTCCAAATTTTTCAAAAATTTTTCATTTGTTGGCTGATAAAACACTTCATCGATTTTTTTTCTTTGTAATTCTTTGATTAAATTAAATAATTCATTTGGATTAGTTGCTGGATCATATTTTTCCCAACTTATATATTTAATATAAATATATCTTTCAGCAGGATGGTTGGGAACTAATATTAAATGAGGCTCTTTTGATTCTAATTGTTTATATGATGTGAACTTTTTCTCAAAAAGTTTTAATTTTCTTTTGTGCAAATCATCCATATGGGAAATGATTTCTTCTCTTAAAGCACCTTTATTTTCTATTTGAGATGAATCTATTTCGACTTGACTGGCTAAAGATTCTTTGTACCATTCTGAATTTTCAAAGTAACTTTTGAAATTATAAGAACACATTTCGTCTACTATAGAGTAGAAAGTTTCTTTTTCCATTTTTATATATAAATTTTGTGATATTTAAAGATAAATATTAATTAAAAAATAATTAATTCTATTAATTTTTTTTTTCAAATAAAGTTTATTATTTAAAACGTTTTTAATGGGGATTGGGGATTGGGGATTGGGGATTGGGGATTGGGGATTGGGGATTGGGGATTGGG
>JAJNAB010000023.1:0-15530 GCA_023783335.1 Enoploplastron triloricatum | reverse complement strand
AATCCCCAATCCCCAATCCCCAATCCCCAATCCCCAATCCCCAATCTCCATAGATATAAAATAATTGATTTATTAATTTAATTTTAAAATTAAATTATAAACTGATTTTTAATATTTAAATTAAATATATAGCGATTTAATCAAATATTTTAAAAATCACCTTTTTCTTCACTTTCTTCTTCTTCTTCTTCTTCGATATTTTGTTCACCATTTGATTTTAGATTGTTATTTTTTTCTTCAATTTTATTAATAATTTCCGCTTCTTTATTCTTTTCTTCTTTATCATTATTTTTATTATTATCTTCAAATAAATAGTCATCTCCTTTTAATAAATTATAAACATTTAAGCTATGTCCAACATGAACTATATCTTTAAATATTTCACTTATCTCATTTATTTCATTATCAAATTGTTCATTTTCAAAAATTTCTTTTTTCCATAATTCATTTTTATTTATATATAATTTTAAATCTAACTTGGAATCGATATCTATTTCTTCAGTAGAACCTGCTAGAGATCTAGAAATAAACTTTCTTAAGGCATAAGTAAAATTCTTTTGGTTAATTATTTTTTCTTTATTTTTATTTTTTTCAAAATAATCTAAAATATTCTTTTGAATATCTTCAGGAAGCTCGAGTTGATAATCGAAATTAATATTCTTTTTTATATCTTTCCAACATAAAGCTTCAAAATATTCAAAAATTGATATTAAGGAATTAACTGTAAATATTTTTTCTTGTAAATAATATTGATTTTTATTTTTGAAAAATTGAATAAGTTTTCCATTTAATATAATATATTTAGGAAGATTTTCAATTATTTTAATAATTAAATAATCTTCTGAATAATTTTCTTTAATTATTTCATTCATAAGTATTTGCAAAGAAGAGAAAATATCATTATAAAATTTACTATTATTATTTGCTTGCAATAATTCATTTAATGAATCTTTTTCTTCAAATGATAATTCTCTTTGAGCATATTTATCATTATAATTAATTAAAACAGGACTATTATCTCCTCTTAACCCTTCATATAAATATTTCATAAATATTATATGATTTTCTTTAAATTTTTTAATTCCTGGCAAAATTAATTCTCCTAATTCTTCTTCAATATAATCATAATTATATAATATATCATTATAATTTTTATAATTTATTTTATTTTCTCCTTCATAAATATTTCTCATTGATGAACTAAATATTAAATTATCTAAAGATTTATAAGTTTTATCATCAATATTTATTATTTCATCTTTTGTTGCCTCTTGAATATTAATTTCTTGTTCTAATTGGGATAAATAACTATTTAAAATTCCATTCATATTATTTTTTGAAATAATTACATTTATAAAAGAATTTTGCCATTCTATTAATTTCTCATATGCTGCTGCTAAAAACATCCCCCTTTTTTTATCTCCAGAATCAACTAGAAAGTAGGAAAGTTCATTATTTATATTCATATCAACAGGCTTTTCTCCTTTTTCTAAATCGCATAAAATCTGACATTTATATTGTGTTGATTGCTTTTTGATTTGATCCCAACTTTGAATAAAAGGATTTATATAATTATCTATAAAATCCTTTTCTGTAATTTTTTTAAATGGATTCATCTGTTCAAAATTATCAATTATATTATTTAATTCTTTTTTTAAAATTTTAGTTTTTCCTTCTTCTCTATCAATCTTATAAGAATAAACGTTTAATAAAAAGTTTGATAATTTATTAATATTTATCAAACTTTTCATATTAATAGCATTTTTTACTAATTCTTCATCTTTTTTTATTAAAATATTTAATAAAGGATATTTATTTTCATTTTCATTTGAAGATTTAAATTTATTAGTAAATGAATTAAAATTATGAATGGCCGAAATTGAATAATATTGAATATCAGGATATAATTTTTGATCATAAATAGAAGGATCATAATGCTCAAGAATAATTTCTTTTAAACTTTGAGGATCAAAATTTAATAATTCATTATTTAATTTTTGATAATTTTTATTTATGTTATCAATATTTTCTTTTTTGGATATTATTTCTAAAATATATTTATTAACTCCTTTTTCAAAATTATATAATTTATCAAGAGTATCAACTGAATCTAAATTATTGATAAAATCAATAATTTTATCAAAGATCATATTCATAAATGCTTGCACATTTTCTATACCTAATTTTGATAATGAAAGGCCTAGTAGTTCCCAGTTTTTTTTTATGATACCAAATAATGTATGAGGAAATAAATTTTCAACTAAATAATTCTTCATTTCTTTTTCATTTAAATTATTTAATATAAAGCTTCCATTTAAATATGAATATAAAATAAAATTTAAAATTCGGAATGTTATAATATTTAATTCTCTTATAGGATAGTTTTGCTCAAATTCATTAATAGAATAATCATTAATAATTCCTTTTTTTTGCTCCAAAGCTTTTTTATCTACATAATTTTCTTTAAATTCTTTTAAAGTTGTATGTTCAAAAGAATTTAACCAATTTGGATAACTATTCCAAGAATTAGAGAATTTATCATCATCAGATTTATCATAAAAGACTCTAATATCTTTTTTGGAGCAAACATGGTCAATTCCTCCAATAATATGGCCATTAGGGCAATTAGCTTTAACTATTGGAAAAGTACAAGGCTGAACTTCATACATATAGCCACAATCTCTGCATATATAATATCCCATATCTATTTTTAGTTTTAATTTTACTTCTAAAATATTATATGATTTAATAAATTCATTAATTAAAGGAAATGATCCTGGAATAAAATTATTATTTATAAATGAACTTGTATTTGACTTTAATATATCATTAAAAAAGCATTTTTTATTATTTATTTGAGTATTAAGAATAAATCTTAATGAATATAATAATATTTCAAATTCATCTTGAGATAAATTTCTTTCTGATATTTTTTGTTCAATTTTACTATTAAATAAATCATTATTTAATAAATAATTATATAATATTTTTCCTTCTTCTCCAAAATTTAAGTTTTTATAAGTCTTTTCATAAATATTTTTCATTTTATTTATATAATTAATATTATCTTTTTCATATAGATGAGAAATAATATTATTGACTAAAGCAGAATAAAATGAATCAAAATTTTTCATTATTTCTTCATAATTAAATTTATAATCCTTTCCTTCAATTCCTATAGCAATTTTCTTATAATTTTCAAAACTATTTGGAGAAATGAAACTATCTTTAAAAATATATTTATTATTATTATTTTCCTTTTTTAAATTATCCATCAATTGCTTATAAATAGGAATATTTTTTTTTTCAAATTCAAATTTTTTAAATTGTTCAAAATTTTCAAATTTTCTGCAATATAGCCTCCAAATATAGATATTTCTCATATTTCTTATTAATTCATTATTACTATTATTTTCATATTTATCATTTAATATTAAATTTATATCCCCAAAATTACATTTATCATAATATTTATAATTTATTTCAACATAAAAATATAAATATGTTTTAATATATGCAATAGCATAAAATTTTAATAAATTATTATTATTTTCATTATTATGCTCATATAAATATTGAATAGCTTTTTTTAAATAATTTAAAGAAATTTTTAATAATAATTCTTCACAACAATTTTCTGTATATTTATTATTATATTTATTGAGAATTGCAAGAAAATATGATTGACATTGAGTTTCAAAAAAATATAATAATAATTCATTAAATTCAACAGATTTTATATTATTACAAATATTTATTATATTTTGATATTTAAGTAATTTTTTATCTTTTAAATTCATGAAATTATTAACTAATAAATCTTCTTTTTCCTTTCCTTTTTCTTTTTTATTCTTATTTTCATTTAAAATTGAAGGCTTAAGCTCTTTTAATGTTTCAGATAAAAATATAATTGATTTTTTTAATAACAAGTTATTTTTGAAAAAATATTCTAATAATTTTATTCTAATTTCTTCATTATAAATATTTCTATATTGTTGTCTAAATATAAAAAACAATAAATTAATATATTCTTCATTTTTTATTTGAAAAGTTTCTTCGAATATTTTTATTAAATTTAAAATTGTCGTATATAAATTTTTATATTCTTGACTAAATAATAAAGCCGATTGTTGTAATAAATTTTTCACAATTCTTTCATAATAAATTTCAAATTGTTCATGATTATGTTTATAGGCTTCTTCAATTTTAATTATATATTTTATATTATATAATTCTTTACTAAATAAATAAAATTTCTGATTTATTTTTTGTAAATTTGCTTTGATTGAAGTTAATGAATAAAATAAATTATAAAATTTAGCTTTATCTATTTTTATTAATTCTATACTATAAGTTAGAGTTGCTCTTAATAAAGATTCTATAATATTAAAAAAATTTATGTTAACCGTTTTTGAATGTTTTTGATTTCTTTGAGATATTTCGTATTCAATAATATTTTCATCTAATATTGTTATCATATATTCCTCAATATTTTCGCAAAATTTATGAACTTCTAAAAATGAATCTAAAAGTGTTTTAATTTCATGATTATATCCTTGAGTGAATATTAAAATTTTTATAAATTCATCTAATGTTTCCTCGAAATTATAATTTTGATTATGATTAATACTTAAAGTAATTTTTATGATTAATTCTAAAAAATTCATTATATTTTTATTAATCTTATAATTTATATTTTTTTTTTCTGTATATTTTATGATAAAATATTTCAAATAATCATTTCGAAGTAACTTTATTAAATCTACATTATTTTTTTGCTTGATATCAATAAATTTAAAAAAATCATATTTATTCATTTCAATCTTAATATTTTCTTCTAATCTTCTTAATTGTTTTTTATACTCTTCTTTTATTTCCTCAATTTTTTCTTCATTTTTATAATTTTTTCTTAATAATTCTTCATTATTAGTATATCTTTCTGATATATTATTATCAAAATAATTAATCAATAAATCTAAATAATATTTACTTTTAGGAAGAAGTAATCCATTATAAATTGTTATTTGATTTTCATTTATTTTCATTTTTAGTTTAGGTTTAAATTTAAAATCAATTTTATCAAAACAAGAATTTATCAAATTACTAAAGTATTCATTTTGAATCAAATTTTCATAATGAGGATTATTTATTATTTGGGTTAAAATATTTTCTTTAAAAGAATAATATATTATATTTAGTAAGCATAATGAAAAATATGAACTAAGTTTACTATTAATAACTTCAAAAAAATCTACATCATTTATTTCTATAATATCAGTTGTAAAAACTTCTTCTATTAAACCCTTTATCAATTTACCTTGCTTTTTTAAATTATTCATAATAAGTTGTTTTATATTATTTTTTTTAATTATCATATCTGTTATTTCATTGGTAAAATTTTTTTTATTTAAATCTTCTGTTTCATATAGGATTGTATATTTCATATAATTTAATATAGTATATATTTTATTTTCAACAAAATTCGATTTATCAATATATTCTTCAGCTAATTCATCATTTTTCTTTTGTATTAATTTAAAAATATCAGAAGCTTCTTTTCCTTGCAAATTATCTATGAAAACCTGCTCATAATCATCATTAATTAAAGATATTAAATCTGGCATTATATTTTTTTTCATTATTACATTTTTTAATGTTCTTTGCTTATGAATAATTAATATAATTAATTTATTATTTATTAATGGATATTCCTTTTGAAAATTATTTATTAAATAATTTACTGAGTTTATTTTATTTAAATCATTTTCGGTAAATCTAAAAATTAATATTTTTTTATTTTGGGAATTAGTAAAAGTTTTTAGAGAAAATATTAAATCATTTTCACACTTAACTGATTCTATAATTTCATTAGAAATTGAATGCTTGTTGAATATTCCAAATATATTTTCAATATTTTTTTCTTCTTCAAATAAATTTTCTGTAATTTTACTAAATGTATAAATAATATTTTTTTTTAATTTAATTTTTTTGAAAAATGATTCAAAATTATAATATTGCCTATTTTTATATATCTCTTTTACAATTTCATTCATTTGATAATACTTTTGATCTAAATTAGAAGATATTAATGAGGCAATAATATCTTGACAAAAAGTTGGAACAACTTTTTTAAAAACTTCATTTATAATATACATTTCATATTTTTCATTATCTTTTAGTAATAATTGAGGCTCGTTATTATCATTCTTTTTTTCACTATTTTTAATTTTAAATATTAATCCTTCAATATTATGCTTTTTACAATTAATTAATAATTTTTCTAAATCAATTTTTAATTTTTGATTATTATTAAAAGAGGATATCAATCCAATATATTCATTTATTTTTTCAGCAATTTCAATATCTTTTTTCTCTAATAAAAAATTAAAATTAACTATATGCTTCTCAAATCTATTTAATAAAGGAGGATCTAATTTATATTTTTTGATTTGTTCAGTATTAACAATAACGATTACATGAAAATCTTTATGAACTTCAGAAGATAATTTAGCATTTTCAAAAGCTATTCTTGCAAATCTTTTTTCGCCCATACATGTAAAATTTTGATTAAAAAGATCATATAATGAAGGATATATCATATCTAAATCCTTTAAAATTAAAACATTATCAGTTTCCATAATATATTTTATTTTATTTAAAATTTCTTCACTATATCTTCCAGATTTTAAGTCTACTTTATATTTACTTCCAACTAATTCAATATATTTTCTATTTAATGAATTCAGAATATATTTTGCAATGTCATTTCCATCATTTCCTTCTGAAATTAACATTAAATATCTATTATTTGCATCAATTATATTTTTTCTAATATAATCCAAAATTGAAAAATTATTTTTATTTAAACTTTCTTCATATTTATTTCCATATTCATTTTTAAATATTTCATTTATTTTTGAACTAGAATTTTCTAATCCTCCAAAATTTCTATTTAAAGAAAATATACCAACTTGAGTTAATATTTTTTTATTTTCTTTATTATCTCCTCTTGATAATTCATTTCTTTTACCAATTAATTCCCACATTGCAATTTTTATTAAATTATAAAAATCCCTATTACCATGAAAATATTTATTTTCTTGAATACTATTATTATTAAATTCATAATATTTATTATAAGTTTTTGCTAAAGTTTGAAAAAAATCTTTATATTTACTAGCTAATTCTTCATCAAGAGCTTTAGCTATTGAAAAAGCAGTCTCTTCTAAATCTTCATTATCATAATCAGTTATTGCTAAGCTTAAAGCACGATTAATTTTAGCAGCATCTAACCTCCAATTTGATATACCTAAAAATGGAACATACTCGCAATCATTATTATCTCTTTCCAAATAAAAATGTATAACTTTAAGTGGATTATTAATGGATCTTTCAGCCAAACCCATTTCATCAAAAAAAACTAAAGTAATAATATTCTTTTCTCTATTTTTTTTTTGTGCTTCCCTAGCTTTTTTAAATACCTCTACAATTCCTTTAGATGTACTTGTTTTTGAACCCTGATAATAATATCTGTATAATTTTCCTTTATCTTGGAACATTTTACTTTCAGAATATTTTCCTTTTAATGTATTATATAAAATTTGGAAGCTTAAAGATTTTCCAGTTCCAGGTTTTCCAACAATTATCAACGGAATATTATTTTCTAGACATGTAAAGCAAGTAAATAAATTTTCTTTTAATGCCCTATTCAATGCAATTCCTTTACCCTTTTCTATAGTCATTTGTTCTGTTAATTTTTTAATTTCTTTTTCTGGAAATTGAACAAAATTAGTTTCTTCATAAAATTTTTTTAATTTTCTTGCTAAATCTTTTCTATATTTTTTATCATTAAGTCTCAGATAATAGCATAAATATATTGTCATATTAAGACTTGACTTCATAATCTCTTTATAATTATTATTACTTTTCTTATAATATTTTATAAAATATTCAAAAAATATTCCAAATCTTCTAATTTCCCTTAAACTTACAGAAGATTTATCATATTTTTTCCTTATAAAATCATGGCATATTGCAATATTTTCAATTATTTCATTTCTAATATTTTTTAAATCCTCATTGATAATATTTTTAATTAATTCCGCATTTTCAAATTTGGATAAAAGTGATATAATTGTATTATGAATATATTTATATTCATCTTTATCATCTAATGAAGCAAAATCAAAAACAAAATTAAGCAAAGAATGAGGTAAAATATTAACATTATATACTAAATTATTTAATTTTGTTTTTTCTTTCATATTGTAATAAACTAAACCACTCTCTTTCATTTTTTTATCTAATATTCTATAAGGATTGCAAGCTCCTAAAAAAACAAACTTATCATTTATTTTATTTCCAAAATAAGTATGATTACACATTATTTCAGTTATCAATCCCAATGAATTACATGTATTAATTTCATCAAAAAAAATCCAAATTTTTTTATCTTTATTTTTTTGATTTCCCTCTTTAATTTCTTTTTCTTTGTCTTTAATTTCTTGATTTTGAACTTTTAATTCAATTTTTTGAATAAAATCTACAATATCTTGATCAGTAATTCCTGCATGTATTGGCAGCTTTTCCCAATTACAAGTTCCTTTTCCATATAATGTAGCTAACATTTCTAATAATTTTGTTTTACCTACTCCGGTTTCTCCCATTAATATAACAGGAATTTTCGCTTCAATATTCAATAAAATTCTTACCATTTTAATATAATTATCAGATACAAAAATATAATTCCCTAATTTTTCACATAATTTCTCAATTTCTTCAATATTCATTGAATCAAGTGAAAATAATCTTTTAATTTGTTCAAGGAAATCTTTATGTTTCATATTTTTATAATCTAGTAAATCTTTTGTTTCATTTTCCTCATAAATTTGTGAATTCCATAATTCATTTAAATCTTTATATTCTTCACTATTTTTATCTTTATTAGAAATTATACTTAAAGAATGTCCATCAAGGTTAAAAAATACTAAACTTGGCTTGATTTGCTCAAATGAAAATATTTCTTGTCTTTCATTTGCTAATGATTTTATTGCTTCTTGAATAATTTGCTCTTCATCATATTTTTGAAATATTTCTTTTGATTGTATTTCTTTTAATAATACAGAATCAAAAGGTGAGTATGTAAAAACTTTTGTTAAAGAAATAAAATTTTTAATTGCTGATATTCTTGCTTTTCTTATTATATCTTCATTTTCATTTTGTATTGCCATATCATAATCTAAATATATATTTTCTGTGAATTTTTTAAATTGAATTGATAATATTTTTATAAAATTGATTTTTTGATAATAATTTTTATTTTCTACTTGAAAATGCTTATTAATTATTTTTTCGCATTCAGAAGCATCCTTTCTAATTGGAGCATCTAAATTGATATTTTGAGTTCCGATTTGATTGCTATCATATAATGATAATACTTCTGCTACAATCGATATAGGAGAATCACGAATATATTGTATATTTTCTTCTAATCTTAAAGGATTTAATTTTTCTATATATATCTTATTAAATAAATTTAATAATTTATATTTTTTTAGAAATGAAATAAATCCATTTGGTATTTCAACTATTAAATGAATATCATTTCCTAAATAAAAAATTTTTTCTTTTGAATCAATAAATCTTAAAATTAGTAACTTAAATAATACTTCATACATTAAATCATTATTATCAGTTTCTGATAGATCTATATGTAAATAAGAGATTTTCCCATTTTTTAAATCTAAGTTCAGCCGCTCTAAATTATTGATTAGAAAATTTCTATTAAAAGATCCTCCAATAGGCAAATAATAATAAATTCCATTCTTTTTTTTTATATTAAAAATTATTTCTGTAGTTTTTCCATAGCCTGAATACTTTGAATAGTATAAATCAATTTTATTAAAAAATTCATTCCTTTTATCAGGTTGTTTTAAAAAATTATCATTTAAAATATTTCTTTCTGGAATCAATTTTCCAATTGCTCTTGCTAGACTAGAATTATCCCTATCATAAATAAATAATAAAATTGAATTAATTTTTTTATTTTTTATTTTATAAAGACTTTTTAATGTTTTAATTGCATTTTGAATTACAGAAAGTTCTAAACATTCCATATTACAAATTAAAAATAATATTTGTTTATCACAAAATATAGCTCTATATAAAAAAGATTTTATATTTTCTATATTTGTATCTTCATTACAAATTAATAAGGTATTTATTATTGGGATATTTCCTGTGATATTAATATATATGCTTAAAATATCATTTATTAAATTTGAATAATCTCCAGACTTTACTTTTCTATATAATCCAGGAGATAAATCAACTTCTTTATTTAATATATTTTGATTATAAATGTCATCTAAATGAATTTTATTCCTTTTTAATAGATTTTCTAAATATTTATTAATGTTTTCAATATTATTATATTTTTCATCATAAATATAATCATTTTCCATATTATTAATTTTATCTGAAGTGACGGAATTAATTAAATGTAATATATTTTTATTTTTTTTTTCATCCATATTAATATTTCTTATTTTTTCATATAATTGAATAAATTGTCTACCATAAAATAATCTTAAAATAGAAAATTGTTCATACCCTTTTTTGATATAATTTTTAAAGATTTTATTGATATTTTTATATTCTTCTATTATTTTTTCTAATTCTTTGTTTTCATTCTCATCTAAAGCATGAGAATTTTTTACTTTTAATGACAACTTGATTTCATTTGGATATCCTGTTTCAATCAAAATATTTAATGTTTTATTTAATTGCTTTATATTATCTATTAAATTAATATATTCATTTGTAATTTTTTCCTTGTTCATTATAATATTTTGCTCATCTTTATTATTATCTCCTTTTTTTCTTAATATATTTGTATTTGTGCCTGAAATTAATATTTTATTTCTTAATTCTTCTAAATCATTTATTTTTAATTCCACTTTTTTGTCCTTTTCCTTTAAATTTTCTTTTATTTTTTTTTTATCTTTTTTTTCTATTACTGAATATTGTATATTAAAAGTATATAAATTATTATCTTTATAAATATTAACATAAGAATCTTTAAGTATTTTCTCTATTTTCTGAATTGTCATTTCTGGATTTTCATAATATTTCTCAAATAATTGCATAATTTCTCCAAATGTATTTAAATACCCTTCTAATTTAATATCTATATTTTTTCCAGTTATAAATTCAATTTGAAAAATTTTAATAAAAATTTCATCTGTCTTAATTTCTTTATTATCAAATATTTTAATAAAAAATGTATAAACATCAATTAAATTATCTATATCTTTAATTTCTAATCTAGAATTTTCACTTTCATCATTGATAAATTCATTTAAATTTCTTATTTCTAAATTTGAATCTTTTATTCTTTTTATAAATAATATAGAATCTTCTTTATCTAGTAATAATCGATAAAATCTGGTTAAAGAAGTTTCTTTATCTATATCATACTTATACTTTTTTAATAAATTAATAGATTTTTTGATATTTTCCACACTAACTTCCCTAGAAGTTAATGATTCTAATTCAGTTTTTAAATTTTGAATAAAATCAGTCATTTCCAATTCTTTTATTTTTTTGCATAATTCAATGAAATTAATTATTCCTTCAAATATATTACAAATTTTAGTTTTCTTAGAAAAAATAATTAAATCATCTAATAATTCATTTTTTATATAATCTTCTTTTTCTAAATAAGAAAACTCATTTTGTATAAATTCTATTTCTTTTTTAAGTTCTTCTTTATTTAATTTTTTTTGTACTATTTTAATTATTTCATCAATATTATTTATTTCAAAAAAAAATTCTTTAGAATATTTATGTTGAATTATCCTTGTTATAGTGTCTTTATAACTATTTATAGATTCTTTAAATATTTCATCATCTGATTTTACCAAATTATCTTTTTCTCTAATTTTATAATATATTGACATGAAAAAAGATGAATTACTATATTTTAGGTTTTTACTTTCTTCTAAAGATTTTTCAAAATTAAAATCTTCATTTTCAAAAATATTATCTAATTTTATTATTTCATTTATTTCCATTTTTTTTATTTTATTTAACTTTGAATTAATTAATTCAATTAATTCTTTTTTTGAATTAATATAAAATGTTTTATAAAAGTTTTCAATTAATTCTATTCTCTTTATTTTATCATTGCATTTTTGCAAATTAACTTTCAATTGATCATAAACTTTTTTTCCTATTTCTTCCCCATCTGTTATTACAAGAATTTTTCTATAAAATAAATTATCTTCATCTATTAATTTATTGATAATATCATATTTAATTTTATTATCTTTTAAATCAGTTAAAATTTTATTTTTTATTTCTACCGAAGCTAAAAGATATTTCCCTTGAGATATTTCAAAATTATTTATTAATTTATCACATTTTTCAAAAAATAATTTAAAAAGTAAAAAATTTGGATTTTCATTTTTTTCATAAAAATCTTTTTCTAATAAAATTCTTTTATCTAGTTGATCTAAAAAATATAAACAAAAATTATTATTTGGGGATAATAATAATAAAGATATTAAAGCTTCTGCATTATTTTTATCTTCTTTATTTTGGAGAAGGAAGAAATTTATAATATTATTTTTTATTTTTAATACTATAGAATTCATTTCTTTATTTTTTAATAAATAAAAGTAATATTTTGAAGTTAAATCATAATTTATTTTGAGTAATTCTGATATATTATTGATATCTAAATCATTATTTTCATTACAAATAAGCCATTTATTAAAAATACTAAAATATAAATCATAGTTTTTTTCTTTATTATCTAAGATTTTATATTTTATTTTCTCTATTTTTTCATTTATTAATAAAGTAAAATCAATATCAATTGAATTAATAGGAAATATCATAAAAATACTATTAAAATCTTCAAGTTTTTCCATTTGATTTAATAAAACTAAATAAAAGTTTTTTTTTATGTTTGTGTCCGAATCAGAGAATAAATTCCATAATGAATTATTTTTTAATAAAGATATATATTTCATATAATTTTTATCTGAATTTGTTATTGGTATATATTTAAATATATTAGGATCTCTTCTTATATCATTTTTGAATATAGGGTTATAATAATATATATCTTTAGCTTGAATGAAATTAATTATTTCTTCTACTATCATTCCTTTTTTTTCAATTAAATTCATTCCTTTTTTATGAACTTTATTATAAAAATTTTCAATATTTTGAGACTTTATTCTTTGAGATTTAAGAATTCCTATAATATTATGTAATTTACATAGTTCATCTAATGTTTTATTTGAATATAAATTAATTAAATCATCAAATAATTCTTCTAAATTAATTAATTTATATTTTTTATCTTGTGTAAAACAAAAAATATTTTTTAATGAATTATAAATATTATCTATATCATCTTCTTCTAAAGGTTTAGGTAATGTTAGAAGATAATTAGTATTTTGCCTATAGAAAAGATATGCATTTTCTTCTAAAATTTTACAAATATATTTCCAATGTTCTTCAATAAATTTTAAACTTTTCTCTAATCCTCCTGATATTTTAATAACATCATTTATTTCATCTTTAGATTTAGATACTAATAAAAGATAATTCTGAATTGTATTTAATTCATCATTTTGTAAAGATATATTCTTTAATTGAAAAGCTCCTATGTTTAATAAATCAAATAATTCTCTACTTATTTCTTTCCAATTTTGATCATTGAATAAATTCATTAAAAAATCTTTATTATATTTTGCATAAATGTTCACAATTAAATTAATTAAATATTTTTTTTCTTTAGATGAAGATAAATTATTAATTTTATCATATGTAAAAAAGTATTCTTCTGATAAATGAAATTTACTATTATTATTTTTTAGTTTTATTAAACTAATATTTTGAAGTTCAAGATTAAAATCAAGACAATATTTTAGAAGTTCAAGCAAATTTTTAGCATTTAATTCTATTTTATCACTTTCTAAAGAAATTCTTTCTTTAATATCTTTTAATAAAGTATATTTAAAAATTATGTTTATATTTTTAGTATTATCAAAAAAAGTAGTTAAAAACAATTGTAATAAGGTATCAAAAGGAATGCTAATTTCATGATAATTCCAAAATTCATCCTTAAAATTTAAATTAGAAATATGAAAATAGTTATCATTTTTTCTTTGAAATTCAATATTGCTACTATAGTCTATAGAAGACTGTTTTTTTGTTTTTAAACAAATACTTAATAATTTTAAGTCTTTTTTAATAGGCACTTGCACTAATATAATAACATAATTTTTATTTTTATATTTAAACTTCTTTTCATTAATAAAATAATATTCAAAGTTAATATATGAAGAATCGAAAATAGAACCATCAGTATCAAAGATAGACAATTTTTCATTAGCAATATTTTTTTCTTGAATAGTTAAAGGGAAAAAAATATTATATTTAGAATTTTGGTTTATTGGTTCAATCTTATATTTATAAATGCTTTTTTCTTTTAATATTTTAGAAACTTTCCAAAATTCTTTTTCTTTCATAGATTTTCCATTTTTTTCCTTAGATAAATGAATTTCATTTTTTCTTTTATTAAATTCATAGTCCCCTTTTTCTGTTGAAATATCATTATTTTCATTATTATTTTCTTTTTTTATTTTTTTATCATATTTTTTTTCTTCGATTCTATCTCTATCTATTTCACTGATATTTTTTTCCTTTTTATTTTCAGAATTTTTAATTCCTAAATATTCCATTAACTTTATTTTTTCCTCCTCCTTTATATTTGATTCTTTAATTTCTTTTTCCTCTAATGAAAATAAAGATTCTCCATCCAAATCCAATTCTTTTATTGAGTTATCAGAAAAATTTAGCATTTCTTTTAAAAATTTAGATACATCTTCTATACTACTATTTTTTTGTAATATTAATTTATCTTCTTCTTTTGATGAATCTTTGCTTTTTGTTTTGAAATAATTAATATATTTGACCAATTTTTTTTTTTGTCCTAAATTTAAACCTAATTTATTCATCCCTTCTTCGGTAAGTTCAAATAAGGCTTTTCCATCCAAATTATTTAAATTCTTATTAAAATTAAGATATTTATTAAAAAAAATTTTTATTTCGTCTTCTTTAGAATTATAATTAACAGATTCATCAATATTTTTTTTTGTAAATTTATTTTGATTTTCTTTTAAATAATTTTTTATCTTTCTTATTCGGCCAATTGTTAATCCAAGTGATTTAAAATCATTATCTTCTATTTCAGATAAAATATCACCAGTTATATCTTCTTTGATTAAATTATTTTTAGCCTCATCAGAAATGTTGAAATGTTTGAAAAAATAATCTGCAACTTCTTCTTTTGAAGATTCACCTGAAATTATTTTTTCTTCCATTATTTTATTATTAATAAACTTATATTATATATATATTTTTTTTATAATTAGTTAATAAATTTATTAATTAATAACAAAATCATTAATAATAAGGATTGGGGATTGGGGATTGGATGGGGATTGGGGATT
>JAJNAB010000022.1:0-15555 GCA_023783335.1 Enoploplastron triloricatum | reverse complement strand
CAATCCCCAATCCCCAATCCCCAAATCTACTAATCTATTTTTTGAAAAATATAAAAATTAGATAATATATTTAATTATTTTTATATTTAATATTTTGAAAATATATATAATGAAAGATAATCAAAATAATAAAATAGAAATAAAGGAAATATCAGCAAATAATAATAATAAAAACCATTATATAATTAAGGAGAATGATAATGAATCAACTAATATTTATTTCTTTTTCACAATTGATAAAAATATTTTTGATAAAAAAGAATTAGACTTAAACCTATCTATTAAATCTCCTCAAAATATAAATTTAATAAAATATGATGAAATTGAAAAAATGATTAATCAAAAAAAAATAAAGATTATAAATCAATTATATAGTATTTCATTTAGACAACCAAAATCAAATTCAGATAAAATTATTACTCAGTTATGTGTTCAACTTACAAATCAATCAGGTTGGTTTTATTCCCAAAATATTTATATACCTAAAAGGGAATATTTTTTCTTATATGAACATTCACTAGAAGAAATGAATATAAGTAATATCAAATTTTATACTGGATTAAATATATTTCAGAACAAATTAGATTTACAGCAAAAATTTTCATATTTTTTAAGAAAGTTAAATCCAGAAAAATGGAAAAATAAGGAATTATCAATATCATTTATTAGAGATACTTTTGTTGAAATGAAGAAAAAAGAAAAAATGCAATATAATTTAATTTTTTCTTTATTAGAAATGAGTTATGAAAAAACTAATTTATTTTATTTTATATTAGAAGAATTTTATAATAAACAAAAAAAAATTTATTTTCCTAAATCATTAAATGTTGCAAAATTTAAACCTTTTGTTGAATTAATAACAAAAGAAAAAGATTCATATCTTGATTTTAATAATAATAATAAAGAAAATAAAAAATATATGAAAGATACAAATAAAATATCTTTAAATTTGAAAGTATTTAAAGAAACTTTTTATAGAAAATATGATAAAGAAAATTATATATTATTATTAGAAGATAATAAATTTTTAGAAATAATAAAAAGACAAATTTTGTCAAAAATAATAACAAAAGATGAAAATATTCAAGAAAATATATTAAATAAAATATTGGATATTACAAATAATATTAATGAGATATATTCAATTTTAAGATTTAGTGCTGATTTATCCAAAATATTAAATTTAATTATTTCCAATTTTGAACATTTAAACAATATATTTAAAACTAATATACAAAATATTGAATTGACAGAAATAAGTTCAAAAATTGAAGAAAATAATTTATTAAATATTAAAAATTTGCATAAAATTATTTTAGAATTAGAGTTAAAACATAATTCTTTTTTTATTAATTTTCAAAAATTAATTGACCAATATATTAGTCATTTCGTTTTTTATGATTTGAACAATTTACAAATCATAAGAGAAATGATAATTAATCAAAAACAATTTAAGGAAGAATTGAAAGGGATGGAACCTAAAATTAATAATTTAATTCATCAAACTGGAATTTCTTTAGCCAAAAATTTAAATTTAAATTCAAAAGATATAATTAATTTTATTATAAATGTAGATAAATTAAATTATAATGCAAAGGATTTAGAAATAATTAATTCAATAAATATTTATGAAATAGGAGAAGAAGATTTTATTAAATTTAATGAATTTTGGAATAAAATTAATAAAGAGATTCAAAAAAATGCTGTTATATTAATTTTTAATAAAATTGAAAGTATGAAAGATATAGGGTTAATTTTTAAATTGGTTCCTTTTGAAGTTTTTAAAGCAGATACTGCAAAATTACTTGAAATAAAATTCAAATTTCTATTTTATACTTTTAAAGAAATAATATGCACTAATATAATTAAAGATATATCTAAAATTCTTCTTGTTTTTCATACTAAATTATATAATCCTGCAGCATTTTTAGATTTTATTGAAAATAATTTGCCTAAAAATATTTTAAATTCCTTATATTTAGATATTATAACAAATTCAAGTAATATAGAATTAAGTAAAAATGAATCTATTAAAAATAGAATAATTAATTTTTTTATTTCTCAAAATAATTTTGATGATATACAATCAATTTTTTATATTTTGGAGAATATAAAAGAATCCAAAAATCATAATTTTATACATGATTTTCTTAATAGCTTAAACAAATTTATTCTAGTAAAAGAAGATTTTTTTGAAAATCAATTAAATAATAAATTCAAATTATATAAAAATATTCAAAATGCATTTGGTAAGAATAATAAAAATTTAAAATATAATTATTTTATTAAATGTAAAGAAGTATTAATAGAACTTAATCAAAAAATAAAATCGTTAGATTTCACCTATAAAGAAGTTAAATTAATAGAAGAGCAAATTAATCATGATTATTTTCTAGAGAAATTAAATATTTTATATAATAGTGAAAAGAGAAATATTTATTATTTTTTAAAAGAAGGAATTCAAAAAATTGAAAAATGCTATAATAATTTATTAATGGCAAAAAATTTTTATTCCTTATTTTTTGTATCTAAAAAAGAAGTCGCCAATGATATTAATAAAAAACTCAAAATAATAGAAGAAAATACTAATGTTAATAATTTAGATATGGTGGAGAAACTATTTAAACAAAATTATAAAATGGCATATAAATATCAAAAATTAGTAAGTTCGAAATTTTTTATTAATATCTTTAATAAGTATAGAGAAATATATTCAGAAGAAAAAGAAGATATAATTTTCACAAAAAGCCTTAAATATTTTTATGAATTAAAAATATTAAATAATTGGAAAGAAGATTTTATGATAGGACAAATTCCAAAATTTGAATTCATATTGGAAGAAATAGAAAAAATTGTTAATGAGAATAGATATAATAAAAATGCCTGTATTGATTTAATTCATAAAGAATTATCTATTATAAATTATATTTATAATGTTGAGCAAAACAATAATTTAATTAAAAAAGCATCAGCAAAAGATATAGATATAAAAATTAATAGCGGAAATATTATTGAGCAAAATAATAATATAAATATTTTAGATATAAATAATAATAAGGCATTTACAAAAATATTATCTATTGAGATATCAAATAAAAATGAAGAGGATTTTATTTATTTTGCATTTATAAAAACAATGAGAAATGTATTAAATTCAATTAAATTATTAATTGAATTATTTAAAGTAAAACAAACAAACTTTTATAAAGAATTAAAAAAATACTCTTCTAAAATGAATATTAATACTAATGAAATAACTTTAATATATATAAAAGAAAGTATTAATTTTTTGAAAAATTTAGGAAATATTAGTATTAATATAGCATCATTTAATGCCAATGATAATATAACTATATTAGTTGATTTTTTGAATATTGTATATAATAATGAAGAAGGGATTAAATTCGCTTTTGGTAAAACAAATGAAGAAATAAGAGCTTTATCAGAATTCGTTGGGGAATCTGAGAACTCTAAAATTCAAATTAGAGATATACAGGATTTTATGAATGTATGTAATTTTTTTGAAAGTATTAAGGCAATGAATGTAAATAGTGATACAAAATTAATTGAAGAATTTAAAGCTGCATTTTTAAGTTTGAATACTTTCGGACCTTCTTTTACCAATTTTTTATCAAATTTTAAAGAAATAAAAAATGTATATGAAGAATATTTGGATAAACCTGAAGTATCAAGAAAAAAAATAGAACAAATTTTAAAATATTCAAATATAGATATTTTTTTTGATAATATATCTCGTTTAATCCAAGTAAGAGGAAGCTATACTGATATTTTAAACAATGATAAATGGTTTGATAATAATGATTTACAAGAATTGTATGATAGAGCCTTGCTATTCTCAAATAAAGCATTTGATAATCTAGCAAATAATGTTACTGAAAATTTTGTTAAAAAGAAAGAAAATTTTAAAATTTTTGTGGAAATTGTTGAAAATATAAATATTTTAGTAACTTATTTAATTTCTTTATATATCAAAGGATATCCAAATACTTTAAAAGTTGAATTAATTATTGAAAATTCTAAAGTTATTGATAAGGAGAGAGAATATGGAATTAAAGAAATAATTAAAAATTATAAAGATTTAACTAATCATTTAGAAGATGCTCAGACAGAAGCCTATAAAGAAAAACCATTAATTAGGCTTATTTATGGTCAACAATTTTATGATATATATAATTATATGATTAATTTTAATAGTAATATTGATATAATTCCTTTATTAAAAAAAATATCAAATAATAAAATTAGTATATTGCCAAATATAAATCGAAATAATTATATTAAAAATAATGATTTCAAAAAAATGATAAATGAAATAAATGATTTTCTTATCCAATGCTTAAATATTAATAATATTTTAGATATTAAAGATTTTTATAAAAATAATATAATTAAAACAGAATTCTTGGGAAAAATAAGACCAGGATTTTATAGTTGGAGTGTTGATGAAATTAATTTTGAAATTCAAATAATCTTAATGTACAAAAAATTAACAGGAAATTTACCTTTGCCTATAACTTTATTATTATGTACCAAAGAAACAAACGAAGAAGAAATAACTTCATTTGTATATAGAGCTGTCTTATGCAGTTATCATGCTTTGTTTATAGTAATCAATTCAGATAATTTAGAATTATCAAAACAACAATACTTCTTATGGATAGTAGAATCTTTATATAATAAAAATAAAAATAATATTTATTCAACCTTATTATTTTTATTCAATAATTCAAATTCAGATTTAAGAAAACAATTGACATTATTAAAGGATCATGATTATTTTATTCCTGATGAAATTTACTTCAATGATATAAATGATATTAAAAATGATAATGTATCAAATCCTATAAAAATATGGACTTCAGATGCTACTGGTGTAGGAAAATCTTGGCAGATAAAATTTGAAGCAGAACAATTACATTTGAAATATAATTATTTTCCTATAGGAGGATCTTTTAAAAGAAAAGAAATAATTAATCGTATTACCAAATTAGAAATTGATAAAGATAATTATGAAAATAATTATTTGCATATAGATATATATGATAGTGATAAAGAATCTTCTACTCTTATAAGAGAATTCCTTTTTAGTCTATTAATTACTAGAAACTATTCATTTGATGAAAAAATCTTTTATTTGGGATTTGGTTCAAAAATAATTATTGAAATCCCAACTGGGTTTTATAATATGAAAGATAAATTTAAATTATTAAATTATTTCCCTATTGAAGAATTAACTCTTCAAAATTTACCACCTTTAAGAGAAATACAAAATTTAAATGATAATAATAATGAAGAGAAAAAATTAACTGATATTCAATTAGTTTCAAATATTTTGAAAATGCTAGAAAATAATGAAATAGAAGAAAATGAATTTGATATTGAAATTATTCATGAAGATATACCTTTAATTGAATGTGAAGCAATAATAAACAAATATTTCACTTTGGATAAAGGAAATTATTACCAAAAAATGGCTTTTATTCATATATTAGCCGATCAATTTAGAAAATTTTGCTCTAGTTTTTATTTAAAACCTGAAATATTAATTAATAATCAAAAATCAAAAATAGTAAAGCTTGAAGAGCCAGAAAAATTTGGAATTGGGCCTATTAATTTATTTTCCCGAAGAAATTGGGATGAAATCTTTAAAAATGAAGAAAAAATAACAAAAGTAAGGAAAATAATGATTGAGAATTTAATTAAATTAACACTATATTTTGTAAAAGGACCTTATAATAAAATTATTTTAAATCAACAAAATACAAATTTGCAATTGTTTGGAGAATTTAATGAGAAAAAAATAAATGAAATAGCAAATCTATCATTATCAAATAAAGATGAAATAATTTCTTTTGAAAAGATTAATCCAAGTTTAGTTTTTTTCAATGAAGATATACAAACTTTTAGTATTATATCTACATCAAAAAAAGGAGATTCAGAATATAATAAATTATTAAAACTATATAATTCTCAATTAGATTTAGAATATGAAAAAGATTCATTAATAGATTATAGAAAATTAACTCATGAAGAATTTATACCAGAGATAAAAAACATATTAAATTTAAATACTTTATCTATAGAAGAAATAAAAGAAATTATAGGATCTTATTGCTTCACAAGTGATAATTTTATAAAAATGATTTTGATTTTATTAAGAACAAGAGCTGGAATTCCAATAGTTATGATGGGTGAGACGGGATGTGGAAAAACTAGTTTAATTAAAGCTTTATCAACATTATTAAATAAAGGAAAAATGAATTTAAAAATTTTAAATATTCATGCAGGAATAAAAGATCAAGATATAATAAATTTTATTGAAAAAGTAAATAATGAAGCAAATAATGGAGATGAAAATAATAATCCAAACGAAAAAATTTGGGTTTTTTTCGATGAAATAAATACTTGCAATAGTATGGGATTAATAAGTGAAATATTTTATAAGCATTCTTATTATGGAATAAAATTAAATGACAAATTAACTTTTATTGCTGCTTGCAATCCCTATAGATTAAAAGCAATAAATAAAGAAGAAAAAGAAGAAGATTTTTGTTTAAATATTGATGACAAAAATTATTATCAAAGTAAACAGAAATTAGTTTATTTAGTTAATCCTCTTCCTCATTCTTTATTAACTTCTATATTTGATTTTGGAAATTTAAGAATTGAAGATGAAAAAAAATATATTAAAAGTATTGTTAAAGAAACTGTAAAAAAATATAAACTAAATAAGGAAATTGAAGAACTAATTTCAAATGAAATTTTAGTATGCCAAAATTATATTAGAAATCATAGTGATATATCTTCAGTTAGTTTAAGAGAATTAAGAAGATTTACTATTTTATTTGAATTTTTTATTGATTATTTCAAAAATAAAAAACAAGAAAAAGATATTTATATTAATTCATTATGTCTTTGTCTATATTTTTGCTATTTTATTAGATTATCAAGCAATAAGTTACGAAAGGATCTTGAAAAAGCAATAAAAGAAATTTTTAAAGGAAAAAAATATTTTGATATTATTCAAAAAGAAAAAGAGTTTATTATTTCAAAAGTGAAAATTCCTCAGGGAATTGCAAAAAACTCTACTTTACTTGAAAATATTTTTTCACTTTTTGTTTGTATTGTTAATAAAATACCATTAATTATATGTGGAAAGCCAGGAACAAGTAAATCTTTATCTTTTCAAATATTATATGATAGTATGAAGGGAGATAGATCTGAAGATGAGTTTTTTAGATACTATCCTGAATTATTAGTTTTTTCATATCAAGGTTCAAAAACTAGTACTTCTGAGGCTATTCAAAATGTATTTAATAAAGCAAGAAATTGTCTAAAGAAAAATAAAGAAAAAAAAAATATAGAACAACTGAATAATTTAAATTTAAATAGTATTATTCAGAATCAATATAATAATAATTTCTTCAATACAATGCAAAATAATAATATCAATTTTAATAATAATAATCAAAATAATATTAATCCAAATAATATTATTAATAATAATATGAATGATCTGAAAAATATTTTTATTAATGCAACTAATATTATAAATAATAATATAAACAATATTAATTTTAATTATATTAATCAAGATAATAAAAATAATATGAATGAAATAAATAATATTCTTTTCCAAAATAATAATATTAATCTAAATAATAATAGTCATATTATTATTAATAATAAAAACAATAATGGCCACCTCTTTAATACTATTAATTCTGATAATAATATAAATAATAATAATAATTTTATTTATAAAAAACCTAATAATGATATGAATATTTTGGAAAATAATAATAATAAAAATAATATTAATGACTATTTCAAAAAAAATAATCAAAATATATTTAAAAATAAAGAAGATGTTATTTCAGTTTTATATTTTGATGAAATGGGATTAGCTGAAAAAAGTATAAATAATCCACTAAAAGTACTTCATTCAGAATTAGAATATGATGATAATGAACTAAAAATTGCTTTTGTTGGAATATCAAATTGGAGATTGGACGCTTCAAAAATGAATAGAACAATATTTTTAGGTGTTCCACCTTTAGAAGAAAAAGATTTATTAAATACGGCAATAGAAATAGCTTCTAATTTGGATTCAGAATTATATTCAAGATATAAAGATTTATTTTCAAATTTAGTCAAAACTTATTGCCAATATAAAATATTTACTAAAACAACAAGTCAAAGTGAATTTCACGGTTTACGTGATTTTTATCATTTAATTAAAAATGCAATGCATTATTTATTAAAGTATAAAAATATCAATAATATAAATATAAGTGAAAAATCTTATGAAATAGGTATAAAAAGTTTACTTAGAAATTTTGATGGTTTAAAGGAACCTTTTAATTCATTTGATAAAATAAAAAAAATATTTGATGAATTTTATAAAAATGAATCAAAAAATTATAATAATAATTCATTTAACACATTTGATTGTCTTAAAGATAATATAACAGATATAAATAGTAGATATTTATTATTTATTATGGAATCATCTATGAGTACACATTTATTAAGTTATATAATGCATGAATTAAATAAAAAATATGTTTTTTACTCTGGAAGTCAATTAAATGAAGATTTAGAAGAAGAAAAATATAATGAAAAATTATTAAATAAAGTTCAATTAAGTTTAGAAAATGGAGATATTTTAGTATTAAAAAATATGGAAAATATATATCCATCTTTATATAATTTATTTAACCAAAACTTCACAATGTTAGGAGGAAAAAAATTTGCAAGAATTGCTTTTGCAAATTATAAATCTTATTCTGTTGTTCATAATAATTTTAGAGCAATTGTTTTAGTAGATGAAGAGCAAATCAAGCAAAAATTGGAAGATCCGCCTTTTTTAAATAGATTTGAAAAACATACATTTTCTTTTGATTATTTAATGAATGAAATAGAATTATCAATAGCAAAAAAAATAATAAATTATTTAAATCTAATAGTATCTTATAATAAAAAAAAATGTAAAATTGATTTAAAAAAGCAGATATTATGGTATAGTGAAGAAGAAATAAAAGGAATAGTTTTTAAAGAAAGATATAAAAATAAAATAAATAAAGATAATATAATTAATAATGAAAAAATAAATGAGAACGATTTATATAATAATATTTTAAAATATTTATCTAAATTATTTTCTCAAGATATTATGGCATCTATGATATCAATTAATTCAGATTTAAAAGGCCTAAAAATGCCAAAAGATTTATTAGATTATTATCAATCCAATCATTGTTATAATTTTAATTATTTAGTTAAGTCCAAAAATATTTTTGTATTGGGAAAAAGTTCTAAATTAATTATTTATACTTTTTCAAAATTATTACAACCTTGTATTAAAGAAGGAGAAATAATAAATAATACTATTTTGGGAAAACTAAATAATGAAAATATTTCTGAAAAAATAATTAATTCTATAAAAAATGAAAAAGATTTAGATAGCGTTTTAGATGATTATTATAATAATGGAAAAAAAAAGATATTAATTTTTAAATTTGGAGAAGAAGATTTGAATAAAATGAATCAAATAAAAATAAAAATAAATCAATATGAAATAGAAAAGAAAAATAATGAAAGATATCAAAAAATTATTCCAAATAAGCATTTTATATTTTTAATTTGCATAACGAGACAAAAATTAGAAAATAAAAGTAAACAAATAAATATTCAAAAGATTATGATAAATGATTTAATATCTAATATAGATGAAGAATATAATCAATTCTTTATAGATAATTTAAATGGAAAAAAAGATTCAAATATAATAAAAATAATGGCAAAAAGTCCTTCAGAATATATTAATGAAGTTTTCAACAAAAAAAATAATCAATTATTAAAAATATTCAATAAAATATTTAGTTATTTAACATATGAATTTAAAAATAAAAATTTACAACAAAATAAATTACAAAATAATTTAAGATATTTCTATATCAAGGAAATAATAAGTAAATTATATAATAATGAATATATATTAAATTTATTAAAAGAAAAATTAGAAAAAGAATTTGGTAGAAATTTAAATGAAATTATAAAATCTATTTTTATTCAGGGAAATTTTGAAAAAAATGATATTGAATTTATTGATATTATATATAATGTAATTTGCGATAAAATATATTTATTATTATTTAAATTTATTTTCAAGTCAGAAAAAGATCACTTTTTGAGCCCATTTTTATTAAATCATAATTTTATTCAACATCATAAGGAAAATTTACCTTATATAGGAAAATATATAAATAATTTTGAATTTTTATTAGTAAATGTTGTAGAAAGAATTAATAGTAACCAAATATTATTAATACTTAATTTATCTTTGCCTTTAAGCAAAAAGTGGTATGATTTAATTAATATATTTATTGAAAAAAGTATAAAAGAAGATTATATAAATAACGAAGAAAATTTAAGATTAAATAATATTGAAGAAATTAATTATGATTTAGAATTAGATAAATATTTAAAAACAAAAAATGATTTTATAAATAATGTTAAAGGTGAAATTTTAAGAATTGAAGGATTGAATGAACTTCTTAAGTCAAAAAATATAAATTATATAAAAATTCTATATACAGATTTTATGACCATTTATATATCTAAAAAATTAAATGAAAATATCAAATTAGGAATTCAATTTTTGGATATTTTGATTCAATTAAGATTGAATATAACCAATGAAAATAAATATTCATTTATTGATAATAATAAAAAAGAAATAAATCTTCATGAAAGTTTTGCTAATATTAATTTTAATGAAAAAAATAATATAAATAATAATAAAATAAACATTAATAAAGATGAACAATTTAATATTAAATATGACGAAGAAACATTAAGTAAAATATTAATATTTTTAATTTGCTATAATGAAGAAATATATTCAATGTTAGAAATATTTTATACTTTAAATAAATATTTAAATAATTTTTACAATGATTGGAAAGATATAATATCAAGAAAAGAGATTAAATATGAAATAAATGAAAAAAATCCTTTTTATACAAGAGAAGTAAATGAAAGTTTTTTTATTATTTATGAATCTTTAATAAAATGCATTTTTATTAATCCTGATAAATATAGACAAATTCCTGAAGATATCTTCTATGAATATTTGGATTCCATCCAAAAATTGTCAAAGACAGCAATACAAATTTATTATAAATTATATTTGCCAAGTAAAGAAATGTACACTTTGCAAATACTAATTAATATTTTTGGATGCTTTAATTCATGCAACACTAAAAAAAATATAAATAATATTCAAGATATATTTACTGATATAATAAATAACATAATATATGAAAATTATTATATTTCAAATGGGAGATATCAAGAGCTTACAGAGAATTATAAATCTTTGCAAAATTTATTAGATAATTTAATAGATAAAGAAAATAATGAAAAAGAATATTCTTTATTATTAAATAATTTATTTATTTATAGATTTAATAAATCTTTTGATAGACAATATAGATTAAGAATTTCAGTTATATTTTTTACAAAAATCACAAATCCTCAATTAAAGTATATTTTACCCATATTAAAAAAATTAATAAATGGTGTTGAGCCTCAAAATCCTGATAATAATGAAATTTCAAAAAATGAATGCTTAAATAATTTTATGGATAGCTTTATAAATGTTGAAAATGAAAAATTAGAATTATATAAAATTATAAATAACAAAAATAATGAGATTTTAAATTTAAATATTTTATATTATTTTGAATGTGAATGCGATTTATATTTTAAGAAAATATCAAATAAAAAAAAATTAAATGAAATAAATGATAAGAAGGATCTTTTAGAATATATGAATAATATATTATTAAAATTATCTTTTCAATATTTCCAAAAAGCTATGACTTATTATTTAAATGAAAATGAATTTCATAAAAATGCTTCAAATTTAGGAAAAATTTATTGTATAGCATATATTAAAAATTATTTGAAAAAATTTGCTGAATTTCTCAATTTTAATAAAAACAAAAATTTGTTCAATTTTGAGGAAATTATAAAAATACTATTATATAAGAATAATTCGAAGAAAATTTTTACTTTAAAAATTTTCTTATTTAAATGCTTATTTAAAATTGAGAATAAAAATTATTTAGGATTTATTGAATCAATCAAAAATAGAAATGACATTCAAAGAATATTAACTCATGATGATTTCAACCTTTTATTTTTTATTAAAGAAAAAAAACATTCTTATAATTATTCTTTTATAAATATTAATGAATTTGATTATTACTCTATATTAAATAAAATTATTGATATATCTATTGATAATATAGAAAATAATCTTGATTTTAATTCTATTGATAATTATACTATAAGTAATAATAATAATTTTAGAGGTTTTGAATTATTATATAATATTTTGGTTAATAAATTTATATTAGATTTATATGGAAATGTCAATAATGATGAAATTTTAAGAATAAAAGCAAATAAAATTTTTAATAAATTTAATAGAATGAATATTAATCTTCATCATAATGGTGAAATACTTATTAATTATTTTATTAATAAAAATTTATTTATAACTAAAATTTTACCAAAATTAAAATTACAAAATATCAATAATAATAATATAATAACATCTGAACAAATATTTATTTTATTATTATGTGTTAAATATTTTATATCTTTACAATTTTCAAATAATAATATATTTTTATTATTTGATATAGATAAAAGCCTTAAAGAAGATTTAATTAATTATTTGGAAGAAAATTATATTCCTGGAGCATTTCCAGAAAGAAATGAATTTATAGAATCATATTATGAAATAGATAATCATCTTAAAACCCAAGAAGGAGGAAATGCAGTATATATTTGCTCTTGTGGAAAATATTATAATATTCCTCCTTGTGGATTTCCTACTCAAAGATCAAAATGTGTGAAATGTAAATTAGTTATTGGAGGAATAAATCATAGACTTGAAAGAAGACCAGGACATTATAGAATTTTTTTAAATGAAGAATCAAAAAAAAAAGAATTTCAAAAAACTTTTGCAGATATAACAATGCCATATAAGTATTTAAATGACTTTAAAAAAGAAGTTATTGACCCGATAATAAATAAACCAAGTAAAGGTATAGGAAAAATGACAAAAGAAATAATTAATAAAACAGGAAATAATATAAGAAATATAGATGAATTAACTTTCAGAATTTTAAATTTTATTTTATGTGGTCATTTACTAATAGCTAATATTTTAGATATTTTAGATGATAATGATATTTCAAAATATTTCTCTGAAGAAACTTCTTGTTTTGGAATAATTTTCGATAATTGGAAAAAAATATCTGAATTACTTAATAAAAAAGGAATTAATAATATTCAAATTTATATGAATGTTATATTTGAAAAAATAATAGATATTTTTTCTAAATATGGTATAAATGATATAAAGACTCATCAAGGAAGAGATTTAATAGAAAATGAAACAAATATAATTATTAATGAAGATATAAATATAAGTAATAATATTAAGATATATGAAGCACAAAATAATAAAATAATAAATTCTTCTCCAGAAAATATTTCTTCTTTAATACAAGAATTATTTCCTAGAGATTATTATCAAAATGAAGAGGAATATCCAAACTACCAATATTTATATTATTATGATTATCCAAATATTTACGATTTATATAATATAATAGAATCAAATAATAATTTTAAAAATAAATATCCTCTATTATTTAATGTTTTAAAAAATAATACTGATAATAAAAAAGAAATTGAATTACTAAAATATATTCCTAAAATAAATAATAAATTGAATCATTTAATTCATAATTATTCATATAAGATAAGTAGAGATAATGCTTTAAAATCTTCAATAAAAGAAGAGTATAATAAGAAAGATGATAATCTGTTTGCTTTAAATAATAATAAAGATAAAAATGTAGATGAATATATTGAAGATTTAGTACAATTATTCGGGAAATTTGAAAAAACTCAATTGCAATGGGGATGTCATAAATTGCAAAATATTAAATTAAATAAAAATTCAAATTTAGCTTCAATTTTATGTGATGATAATGAGCCAGGGTATTATTTATCTAGTATATATAAAAAATTAATAGATTATCAAAATTTATTTTTAGATAATGTTATAAATTGCAATTCTCAAAATGGATTATTGCATTGTTTTGCAAAGCAATTAAGTAATGAAATAATGGTGCAAGACGCAGGATTAAATGAAATTGTTAAATTAGATTTTGAAGAAAATAATAATAATATTAAATTATATTCAAGCTTAGAAGAATTAATTTTTATTAATACTACTAATGATACTTCTATTAATAAATTTCATTATGAAATGGATCAAATAGAAGCCGAATTAGGAGATATTATTTTGCCAGGAATCAGAAAATTTAAATCTTCTGATGATGAATTAAGATTTATAACTTATATGTTCGAGGGATATAGAGGAAAAAATTCTAATATATTAACTAATTTTAATGAAAAATATCCTCCTCAAGAATTGAATTATAAAGAAAGAGTTACTTTAAATGAATTTTTACAAAATAATGAAAAAGATGATTATAAATCATTTTTATTTAGTATTCAATTATTAATTGATTATATTCAAAAAACAGGAAAAGATGAAAATATGACTTTATCAGAAATAATTAGAAATATGCCTGAAAATATGAATATAAGTGAAAATATAAAACTATTTTTTCGTAATTTAGATATCAAAATTAATAAATTAGTAAGAATATTTGAATTATTTGAGCATTTATGCTGGGAGCAAATAAAAGAAAATTTATTAGATGAATTCATGAAACAAATTGATAATGATAAAAAAAAATCCATTGAAGATTATTTCAAAAAAAATAATAATAAAAATAATTGTATAAAAAAGCTAGAATTAGCAAGTGTAATAAGAAAATTTATTTCAAGATATCTTGCAGGTAAAAGAAGCCAATCTGAAATAAATGAAGATAAAATGCTATTTGATTATTTAAATCGAGTTGATTTATGGGAAAGAAATATTGATAATACTAGATTTGAAACTGAATATTTTAAATTAAAAAAATTAGCAATTACTGTTGGTGAAGCATTAAAATTTTATGATATTTTAGGTGGTGATTCTCAACTATTAAACTTTAATATTGAAGAAGACAAAAAAATAAATGAAAAGAAAGATAAACTAATTAGAGAAGATGAAAACGAAGATGATAATAATATTCTTAACATAAATAGAATAATTATAAACAACAACAAAGATAATAAAGAAGAAATTAATACTAGTAGTAATAATAAAAATGGAAAAATAATAAATAATGAACCTATATCAAAGAAAAAAAGAAGAAGAAATTTATTTTAAATTATTATATTATTAATTAATAATATAATTTATATAATATCAGAATAATTATTGAATTTTCTTAAAGTAATTAATTATTAATGATACTTTATTAATTTTAAAAATAAAATTACTTAAATTTATTACATTGGGGATTGGGGATTGGGGATTGGGGATTGGGG
>JAJNAB010000021.1:0-15600 GCA_023783335.1 Enoploplastron triloricatum | reverse complement strand
CAATCCCCAATCCCCAAACCCCAATCCCCATAAATTTATAAATAATTTCTATTTATTTATATATAATAAATTGTTTTTATTTAGGCAAAAATTTTATATTTAAAAAACTATTATTTAAAAAAGTAATATATTCTTTATTTAATAAATGGAAGAAAATAATATAAGTTCATTACAAGAAATATCAAGCAAATCAACAAAAGAAGAAATAGCTCAATTTTTCATGGAAAAATTTGATTTTCCAGTTAATATTAAAGAAAATTTTTTAAAGCAAGATATTTCAGGAGATGTTTTATTAGAATTAAAAGATAAAGATTTTAAAATGTTAGGCCTAAAAAATAGCCAAATAAAATTAGTTCGAGATTATCTTTCAAATAATAATTACAAATTCATTGATTTAAATATTAAAGAACAAATAAATCAAAATTCGACAAAAAAAACAGTGGAGAATTTCTTTAAAAATTTCATTGGATTTAATGGAAAAATGAATAATATAAATGGGAAAAAATTACTAAATTTAACTCCAGAAAATATTTCAAAAATTGGGCTAAATATAGGGCAAACAAAAAAATTAGAAAAATATTTAAAGAAATATAAGCTAAAGAATAAAAATGATAAAATCTTTGGTTTAAAAAATAGAAATAAAAACTCAGAATTAAAGATTAAAAAATTATCAAAATCCGTTGGAAATTTAAAAATAACAAATACTTTTCAAAATGAAAGAATAATATTAAATGATGAAAAAGAAAAGGATGATTCAAATTTAAATGATAATTATTCATTTATTTGGAAAATGTTCCAAAATTTAAATATTTCAGGAATTTGGAAAACTAAAACAATCCAAGAAGCATACAACAGTCAAAATAATAAAGAAAATATAATAATTAATACAAAAGGAAATGCTCTCTCTTATATAGAATATCAAGATATTAAAAATACAGATATTAGACCTTTATATAAAGGCGCCAATTATAACCTATTTTTTATTTTAGTAATTAAGCAAGAATATTATAATTCTAAAATATCTTTTTATGAGGATAATAATTGCTTTAACTTTTGGAAAATTATTTTAAATTATAATCATATTTTTTTACATAATGAAAACATAGTAAATTCTGATAATAGCGAAAAAACAGTAATTTTAATTCAAATTCCCTCAGATAAGCAAATTCATCATGTTTTTATTAGTTTAATAAATAATGAAATGACAAATAATATAGAAATAAAAACCCATATTGGGATAGAAGATGAGTCAAAAAATTATTTTCATTTTAAAAATTTGGATTTTGATGGACAATTTCCTGAAGAAAAAATAGATTTTATTTTAAAGATATATTTTGATTATTTTATTACAAAGGAAATTGATGATTTCGAATTTGCAAATGATTTAATTAAAAATACAATTAATATAATTTCTTTAACTAATAATATAATAATACATTTCACAGATAATAATTTGCTCAAATTTTTTAAATTATGCTTAGATTCTAACTTTAAAATTAAAATTATGGATAAGATTGAATTAGATCAAGAAGAAGAGGAAAATAAAAGTGGAATAGATAAAGAATTTATGCTAACAGGAAAAGAAATAGATAAACTTTTTTTATTGTTTGATAAAAATGTTAATTTAGAAAATATAAAAGAAAAATTATCTTTATTTTTTGTTTCAACATATGCAATTTATAACAAAAAATATTTAAAGACTCTCATTCAATCAAAAAATAAAAATATTTATATAAGAAATATTTTTGACTTATTATTAAAAGGAGATTTAAAAATAAATGATTTGAATTTCAAAGATAAAAAAGAAATAAAAAAATTTTTAAAAGAATTATTTTTATTTTGTTCAGGATTAAATGAAATTAATTATATACTTTTAATATTTGATAATATAATAGATATTCTTGATTTTATTAATAATAATTGTGATAAAATATACAAAATATTAGATAAAGAAAAAGAATTAAATAAATCTGAAGACATTAATTGCTATTTATTTCTACCTAATATAAGTAAAGATGATGATAAGGAGAAAATTATAGAATATTTAAATATTATTGTTGAAA
Source organism: Enoploplastron triloricatum (assembly GCA_023783335.1). Classification (NCBI taxonomy): domain Eukaryota; phylum Ciliophora; class Litostomatea; order Entodiniomorphida; family Ophryoscolecidae; genus Enoploplastron; species Enoploplastron triloricatum. Next base: position 13,537 of record JAJNAB010000021.1, on the reverse strand, counting down.
AATGTCAAAAAAAGAATTATTTAATTTTAAATTATGAAAAAATATTTAATGAATTTGTGAAATTGAATTCAGATAAACCTTTGGAAGAATTAAATAAATTAAAATTTCTTATAAATATTTTTGATAAAAAAAATATAAATAAAAAAATTATTGAAGATTATTATAATCAAATTCATCAAAAAGGAATCAATTTAATTAGAAATAAGAAGTTAACAATCCCAGAAATAATATATTTTCTAAAAAACCAAGATGTTTTTTATTTTGAAGATGAATATAAAAAAAGTATTAATAAAGATCCTTCTATATTCAAATATATAAATATAATAGATATTAAAGGAAAATATATTGAATTAATTAAAAAAAATAAAATATTTGAAATATTTAACTCTAATAGTTCCAAGCAAAAACAATTTTATGAAATACTTTTATCACAAATAAATAAAATAAAAGATTTTGATTTACTATTTAAATTATTTCCAGACTATTCCATTAATAGAGCGATTATCGGCTTAATAAATAATAAACTGAATAATCTTATTTTTAGCCAATATTTTACTGAAGAAATGAAAAATGAAGACAATCAAATAGATATATATAAAATACTGGAAAAAATTTTGATTTTTAATTCAAAAAATGGAAATGATCCAATACCTTTATTAAAAACTATAGAACTGAATTTATCTCATGAATTAGTCTCAAAATTTTATCTTTTTTTAATTAAAAGCAAAGCTCAAAATTTAATAAAAAAAATCCAAAATACTACACTTGAATTTTTTATTGCTCAACAAAAAAATAAATTAAATCCAGAAATATTAATTTATTTATCAACAATTTCACCTGATGATTCATTTTTTAGTACTTTATTAAATCATTTGGATCAATTTATCTTAAATGAAAATGAATTTTATCAAAAAGAAGAAAGTCCAAAATTTATTCTATTTAAATTATTTTCCGAAAATTGTTCAAAATTAATAAAAAATAATGAAAAATTATTATCAGGGAAATACATAATTGAAACAACGAAATTAAAAAGCAAAATCCTTCATGATTTAGAAAAAGGAAAAATAAATTATGAGCTAATAGATAATTTAATGGATGAAGAGAATTCTTTTTATATAAAATTATTAGTAATAACTGATTTTAGTAAGAATAAGGCAAATAAATTAAATGAGAAAATTAAAGAAAAATTAAAAAATTGTAAAGATAAATTTAATATTTTTGAAAAAATTATAGAATTTTATACCACCTTTTATAAAGAAACAAAAAGAAATATAATTACAGAAATAAAAGAAAAAATCAAATTACATAAAAAAAAAGATTTAGAGGATATTAATAAATTAGATAAGAAAGAAATTATTAAAAATGAAAATTTCAATTTAGATGAAGCGATTAAAGAAAGCCAGAATATTAAATATAAATATTCATTCTTTTTCATGACTATATATAGAGAAGTTGCTAATAAATATCATTTGGTAAAAACAGAGGATCAAATATTTAATAATTCTATTGTAGCTTTTAATGATACAATGACTAGAATAATATCACAAAGAAAAACTAAAGAAAATTTTTTTAAAATAGATTATATAGACAATATTCTAAAATTAGTGAGAAATAAAAATAATAATATGAATGATGAAATAGATTTTTTATGCAAAGAATTCCCTAAATTAGATCATGAAAATAATAATTATATAAGAAATCAATTATTGAACGATCTAATACATTATTCATATAGAGACACAATTCTTCTTTTACTTAAAGGAATATTATATTTTTTGGAAACTTTATTTAAATTGAAAGGATTTCAAGTAAGAAGTGCTTATGAAATTTTATTAAAATATTATCAGTTAATTATTTTAGATACAATAACTGCTAGCGATATTGAAAAAATAATTGAGAATTTAATGAAAATTGGATATAATATAAAACATGGGAAAACTCCTTTAATGGAATTTTATGAATTATTAATAGACAAAGGAGAATCTATAGTTTTTCTTAAAAAAATAAAAGATACTAATTTAGATATTAGAAATTTAAATGAATTTATTGATGAACAAGAAAATTCTCAATTGCAAACATCAGATATTGATAATTTATTGGATGTATATATATTTTTTAAATCTTTATTGGAGAATACAAAAATAAAAAAAGATATAGATTTTCTTATGCAATTTAAAAAAGAATTTGAAAAAGAAAAAAATATTGATTTAAAATTAAAAGAATATCTGAAATGCTATGGAGAAATAATTCAATTTTATCAATTGTATCATGAAAATCCTGAAATTACTGCTCAAAAAATAGAGAAAATATTAGCAAATTCAAATGCTAAATTTTATATAGATGAAAAAAATTTATTTACTTTTAAAATACAATATTATAATCAAAATGATGAATTTAAAGATATAGAAATAAATGAATTAAAAGAATTAAGATGCAAAATCTATATGTCAAGTACAAATACAAATTTATTAAATTCAGATTACAGTAAAATATATAATAATCAAATAAATAAGGAAGGAATAACTAATAAATTTGTTAATTTAATAGATAATATGAAACAGTTAAATAATTCATTAAATAGTTTAATTAGATCTGGGTATCCTTTTTTAAAAGATTTTAATTTAAAAATAAATAATTCTAAAGCTTTTTATGAGAATGATAACAAAAAATCATTGCAAAAATTAATTGAAGAATATAAGTTAATAAATAAACAATTTAAAAAATTATTGAGAAATGGCTATGAAACAAAACCTTTATTAAGGCTATTTTTTGGAAATCAATTTATTAAATTATATGAATATATGACAAAGAAACCAGAAAATGAATTTATTAATTTAGTTAATTATATTACTTTAAATCAAATTAAAGATTTTAATGTTAAATATCAATATAAACAAGGAATTAATTGCATAATAAATATTAATAATTATCTACAAAAATTATTTACTAAAAATAATGTAAATATAGATGAAATCTATGAATTAAATCAAGTTTTTGAAAATATTGAATTATGCCCAGGTTTATATAGAAAAATTAAGATTGAAAATTATTCTGAATTAACAGTTAATATAATTAATCTTTATTGGAATTTAACAGGAAATTTTCCAATTGTAATGACTCTACTTTATTGTCATGAGGATACAAGCATAGAAGAAATAACTGCCTTTTTATATAGAGCTTTCTTTTGTGAAAATCCAATATTATTCACTATTGTAAATATGGAATGTTTAAGTTTATCAATAGCACAAAATCTAATTAAAATTGTAAAAAAATTATATAAATTGAGAAATAAAGAAATTATTTCATATTTATTATTTATCTACGAAAAAGTTGATTCAGGTCTATCAAGTGATATTGAAAAATTAATTCCAGAAAGAAATATATTAAATAATAAATATTTTAAAGAATCTAAAAAAAGAAATAAAAAATTAGATGAAATTGTTGTCTTTTCTTCTTTATTTTCAGGCTATGGAAAAACTACAGAAATTAAAAATTATGTCAAAAAATATAAAGGCTTGTATTCCTTTTTACCAATTGGAGGAGAATTTACAAGAGAGTATATAATTAAAAATTTAAATAATCTTAATTTAACAAATCAAAATTTTAATAAATTATATCTTCATATAGATTTATCAGATAGTGATAAAGATGAACTAATAAATGAAATTTTATTTAAGTTAGTGATATTAAGATATCTTGATTCTAAAGATAAAATATTTTCTTTGGATCATAATATTAAAATTTTAATCGAAATGCCAAAAGGATTTATAAGTTTTGAAAAAAAATATAATATTTTAAATTTATTTAAAAAAGTTTGTATAAATAAATTACCCCGATTAAGATTAGAGCCAAATGTAAAAACTATTCGTTCTTCGGAAATAGCAATAGTATCGGAAGTATTATATTATTATGAAAATGATTTAATTGGTAGAAATAATATTAATTTAGATTCTCCAATAAGAATGTCATCATCTGAATGTGAAAAAATAATTAATAAGTATTTTAATGTTCAAAATCAAAACTATTACCAAAAAATGAATTTTATTAAAATTTTATCTTTACAATTTAGAAAATTTACAGAAAATGTATATTTTAATTATGAATATGCAGAGCAAGATGGAATAGGAGATAAAATAGAAAATGCAAGAATATCCGTTATAGAAAATTTCATTGGATTAACCAAAGTTTTTACTCGTTCTCCTTATGATCAACTATTAATAAAAAAACAAAGCGATTCTTATGACTCATTTAGCAAATATAAATATGATAAAAATGAGGAAATTGAAAAGGCTATAGATTCTTTGGAAAATGAAAAACAAGAAATATTTTCTTTTGATTTAATAAAACCTAGTTTAGTTTTTTTTAATAGAGATGGCGGCTCTCTTAGTATAATTTCTAATAATAACGGAAATGATAGAGAATATAAAAGTTTATATGATTTATGGAATTCTAGAAATATAGGCCAACCACAACCTTTAATTAATTATAGAAATATGAATCATGAAGAGCTTCTTAAACAAATAAAAATATTATTTTCCTTAGATAATATGACCTTAGAAATGTTGAAAGAAATATGTATAAAAGAAGGAAATTATATTTTTGTTTGTGATAATTTTATTAAAATGGTTAGAATTTTATTAAATATTGAATCAAAAATACCTGTAATATTAATGGGTGAAACAGGCGTAGGAAAAACAAAAATATTGGAAATGTTAGCAATTTTATATGGAAAAGGAAAATTGAATTGGAAAAAAAAAGAAATTCATGCAGGCACAACTAACGAGGATATCGTTTCTTTTATAGATCAAATTATTGAAGAAGATAATAAAAAAAGAAAAACTAAAGAAGAAAAAAATGAATTAACTTGGGTATTCTTAGATGAAATAAATACTTGCAATTCACTTGGATTAATTACTGAAATAATGTGTAATCATACTTATTTAGGAAAAAAAATAAATGATAATTTTGTTTTTTTGGGAGCTTGCAATCCTTATAGAGTTCTTAGTAAAAAAATGAGGGAAAGCGGATTAGTTTATTATAATATTAAAGAAAAAAATAAATTAAATAATTTAGTATATTCTGTTAATCCTTTGCCTCATGCATTACTTAATTTTGTTTTTGATTTTGGCTCTTTAAGGCCAGAAGATGAAAGAAAATATATTGAAAATACTATTACATCCATTTTGGAAAATATCTCAAAAAAAAAATTAATTAATGAAGCGTATAATAAATTTCTAGATGAAATAGTTAAAAGCATTGTAATTTGCCATAATTTTATCAGAGAAAAATATGATAGATCTTCTGTTAGTATGAGGGAAATTAGGAGATTTGGAATATTTTTTGAATATTTTGTAAAATATTTTTCCTCATATAAAAATTCTGATTATTATAAAATGAAATTCAGTTTAAATATGACTTTATACTTATGCTATTATTTAAGATTAAATGATAAATCAGAAAGAAAAGAATTATGCTCGAAATTAAATATATTTTATGAAAGAAGTAGTTTTCTAACAATCCCTGAAAATGTAATAACAAAAATTGCAAAAGAAATGATAATAGAAAGAAACAAAGGAATTGCTTTAAATAGGACATTAAAAGAAAATCTTTTTACATGCTTTACATGCATAATAAATAAAGTTCCATTGATTATTATAGGTAAGCCAGGCACAAGTAAATCATTAAGTTTCCAAATTTTATTTAATTCTATGAAAGGAGAATATTCTGAAAGTAATTTATTTAGAGATAAAGGAAAAATATATAGATTTTATTATCAAGGCTCTGAAACAAGTACAGCTGAAGGAATAAAACAAGTTTTTATGAAAGCATTAAATTCACAAAATAAAACTAAAAATAACAAAATAATTCCTCTAGTTTTTTTTGATGAAATGGGCTTAGCTGAAAGATCAACTAATAATCCTTTAAAAGTTATTCATTTTCTTCTAGAAAAAGATTCAGAAAAATCAGTACCATTTTTAGGAACTTCAAATTGGAAATTAGATGCAGCTAAAAATAATAGAACTTTAACATTATCAATAACTGATTATGATATCCAAGATTTAGAAGAAACAGCAATTTGTATAGCTGATGCTATGGATTATGATTTAACTAACAAATATAATGATTTTTTCAATACATTAGCTAAAACATATTATGAATATCAAAAAAAAAATAATAGAGACAATAAAGATTTCCATGGTAATAGAGATTTTTATAATTTAATTAAAAATTCAATGAAAATGATTATTGATAGAAAAAATGAATTGAAGAAAAAAGAAAAAAAAATATTAAATGAAATAGGTAATTTAAGTCTTGAAAGAAATTTTGGAGGATTAGAAAATTCAGCAAATATAATAAAAGAAATATTTAATAAGGAATTTGGGAATAATTCTGAGGAAAATAATAAATTTAATTTAAATATATTAAAAATTATTAAAGATAATATTTCGGAGCCAAATAGTAGATACTTAATGCTAATTTCAGATGGAAATGATGCAAGTGATATTTTAAAAAATTTGCTTTCTTCAATTAATAGAAAATATATTGAATTAGTAGGAAGCAAATATAAAGATGATACTAAATCTGGAAGATATACTGAAGAAATATTAAACAAAATAAAATATATAATGGAAACTGATAATATTTTAATATTAAGGGATTTAGATATAATATATCCTTCTTTATATGATTTATTCAATCAAAATTTCACTATTATGGGAAATAAACAATTTGCAAGAATTGCATTTGAATATTCAAAAATATCTTCTGAGGTTAATCCTAATTTTCATGTCGTTATTTTAGTTGATAATATTCAGATTCAAAATTTAAAATTAGATCCACCATTTTTAAACAGATTTGAAAAGCATATCCTCAATTATAAGATGCTATTATCAGAAGAAGATATCAATATAGCTGAAAAAATAATTAATTTCCTTAATTTAATATCTTCATTTAATAACAATAAAAATTTAAAATTTGATTTAGAAAAATTATTAATAAATTGCAAAAAACATGATATTGAAGGATTGATTTCTAAAATAAAGAATAATTTAAATGAATCAAAACAAAATAAAAATAAAATAACTGATCTTGAATCACTTATAATAAAAGAAGTTTTTGAAAAAATAACTCCTACATTTTGCCAAGATATAATTGCATCTATTATATCATCAAATCTAGATAAGCAATATGATGATATAAAAGAAATAATATTAAATAAATATAAAAGTTATAGATATAACAATTTTTCTTCATTTTTCAAAAATATTAAATCAAGAAAAAATATTATTTATACATTTAGTAAAATAAATGAAATGTTATTTGAAGACAATAAAATAATAAATAATAAATTTGGCTCATTTAGTAGAAAAAGTTCATTAATAGAAATGATTGATTCAATAAAATCTGAAAATGATTTTTACTTTTTATTAGAATCATTTATAAACTCCAGAAATAAAAATATTTTGATATTAAAATTTACTGAAAATGATCTAAATAAAATTAATTCAGTAAATTATCTAATTAATAATTATGAATTAAGAAGTAAAAAATTGAAAAAAAATCTTATATTATTTATAATACATAAAAAAAGACAGTTAAAAAAAAATAAAGTAAAAAATAATAAAAAAGCTATAATGCAAAATATTTCTTTTATTAATGATGAATTTGAACAAATATTTATTGATAATTTACAAGGAAAAGAAAATAATGATATATTCAAAATTATTTCAAAGCAAATTCATAAAACTTTTGTTAGAAAATCTAACTTTATAGATAAAAATATATATTCAATATTAAATTATATTAGTTATAATATTTTATATGAAACAAAAGAATTAAATGCAAAAAATTATATTTCAGAAATAGCTAAAAAAATAATAAAGAATGAAGAAATTAAAAGACTATTACAAAAAAATATTGAAAAACAAGGAGAATGTTTACAAGATATAATAAAAGAGATATTTACTTCTGATATTTTAGAAATAAACGATATTGATTTTTTAGATGTGATTAATAGCAAATTAACAAGGCTATATTCTTTATATTTACTAAATATTATTGTAACTGGTTTTAAAGACAATATATTAAACCAACTATTATTAATTAATAATTTTGATTTGTTTATGCAGAGTAAATTCTTCAAAAGAATTATTATGGAATTTTTTGAAAAAAGCTCTTTTAATTGTTCCCCAAAAATTAAATTAGGAATAAATAGTAATCAAGTTACTATATATAATGATTTGCAAATTCCCCAAAGTAAGAAATATTTGGATATTATAATTAAATATGTGAATGATGAAATAAATAAAAGGTTTATTGATAATGACAATTTATTAAGAAAAAAATATGAAAATAATGAGGAATTAATGGAAGTAAATACAACATATGAAAATCAATTAAAAAAATTAGAAAATAATATTGAAGTTGAATTAAATAAATATGAATTTTTCAAAGAAATTTTTAGTTTAAATATAATAAATTTAATTAGAGAAGATTATTTAAAATATTATATTATTAAAATGAATGATAAGAAAGAGACAAATTTTATAACTAATGAAAATATGTATAATACATTATTACTTATTATTAAAATTTTATTAAATAAAGAAGATAATATAAATAATGTTAGTTTTTCAAATGATATTAATGAATTTATTAAAATTATAGAAATAACACAATCATATAAAGATGAACTAATAATTATAATTGATACTATATTGAGTATCAAAAAATATTTTAATAATTTTGATGATTATATGAATAATTCCATAAATTCAATTTTAATTAAAAATCAAATATTAGATAATATAGAAGATTACTCCAAAAAAGTAAACAATCTATTTTTTATATTAATAGAATCTTTTTTGAAAACAATATTATTATATAGCATAGAATTAATTGAAAATGATATAAAAAATTTTTATGATTTTTTTTCGAGTCTAAAAGCTGTAGAAACAAATTTACAAAATATAAATACAAAATATAATATAAAAAGTAAACAAATTCATAATTTAAAATTAATTCTAAAGATATATGAAGCCTATAAATATAATCTCCATAATCTTGAAATTAGTTATAAAAATATTATTAAAAATCTTTTAAACCAAACAAAGTTTTTATATAATGAAGAATATGAAAATTTATATAAAATGATATTAGACTTAAAATATATAATAGATAATGATTTTAAAGCCAAAAATGATGAATATATGAATTTATTATTTAGTTTATATAGGCAACATTACTATAATATAAATGATGAAACAATTAGAATTAAATTAATAAAAAATATATTTGAAAATGAGATTTTAATAAAAAAAAGCTATATATTTTTAGTTGAAACAATGAAGGAACTTAAACCGAAAGTATATATTCATGAAAATAAAATTGATAGAAATTCTCTTGAAAATGAATTTTTAAATTTAAATGGAAATAGAGAATTGAATAAATATAGAAAATTATATGATTTCTATAATTCAATAAATTCAATGGAATTCAATGAATTATTATTATATTTTTTTGAAAATCAATGTCAATCTTATTTTTCTAATATATTAAATCTATATAATAATATTTTTTCAAATCAGGCATGTCAAGATCTTCTTTTAGGAATCTCATTAATTTACTTAAAAAAAGCCTCTCAATATTTGTATGATAAGAAAGATAAAAATGATAATAATATTTTAAAATTATATTCAATTGCCTATATTAAAACATATTTTTATTATTATGTAGAAATAAATAATAATAATTATAATAAATTCGATTTTTGCAAGATTAATGAAATATTAATGAAACAAAATGAAAATAATAAATCATTAATAAATATGAGAAATATTTATATTTTTAGGCTTTATTCCCAAAAATTTGAAAATTTCGAACAATTTAAAAAATTTGATTTTAGTACAAGAAATATACCTATTTATAAAGAAATTTTTGAAAAAATACAAAGTGAAGAAAAAGAGAGCCACAATTATATATTCAAAAATAGTTTTGTCAATATAAATTATGATAATATAAAATTTTCTAATATTATTTATTTTATTGATTCTATTAAAAAAGGCATTCATGTCCAAGAAAAATTAAATTTTGATGAAATAAATAATAATTTCGATATCTTTTATATATTCATAGTAAATCAAATAATTTCTTATTTATATGGAAATAATAAGAAATTAATAATCGAACAAATGGAACTATTAAGCAATTTAATAATAAATAAAATTAACTTAGGAAATGAGGGAAAAATTCTTTTTAATTATCTATTGAATTATAATTATTTATTAGAAAAAATTTTTAAGAAAATTTCAGATAATAGATTAAATCAAGAAGAATTTGAGATTTTGCTTTATTCTTTAAGATTTATATTTAATACCCAAATTAATGGGAAAGAATGCTTCTATAATAATTTACTAAAGAGAAATACTAATAAATTCATTAAAGAAAATTATATTCCTGGTTCTTTCCCTTTCATAAATGAATACATTAAATCATATAACTTTTTATATGAAAAATATCCTATTCAAGATAGAACTGGTTATTATATATGCAAAGATTGTGGATATTTATATGAAATTCCTCCTTGTTCCTTTCCTACTTCCACTTCAAAATGCCCAAATAGGCATACTATTGGAGGAATTAATCATGTTTTGCATAAAAAAGATTTAAGAATATTTAATAGTCGTCAACATTACCGGGAAGTAATAAATTCTAATAGTTGGCTCACAGATGATATAATTAGAAGTTTTTCTCATTTAACCTTAGATGAATTTAAAAGGCAATATGTTGATCAATATTTAAATACAATTGAAAAAGGAATATTACAAAATTTCACTGTTGAAGATTTTATGAAAAGTCATGAAATTAGAGGTATTAATATTATAACTTATAGATTATTAAATTTTATTTTATATTCTTTTTTATTAGGCTCTTATATTTTAAATAATTTAGGACAAAATGAAATGAAAAAATATTTAGTCGAAAATTTATTTCCTATTTCATTATTCGGAATTGTAAAGAAAAATTGGGAATTATTAGAAATATCTTTGAAAAAATATGGATTTAAAAATATTAATGTTTTTATAAATATGACATTTAATGATATAATTAAATTCTTGATTAGTTTAAAAGAAGTCGATACCAAAGAAAAAATGGTTCATTTTGAAAGTGATGTAAATAAATATATTAAAGAAATAATAAATAATAAAAAGACAATAAAAAGAATGAATGATGAATATATTAATTTGAATAAAAAAATATTGAATTGCAATCCTCAAAGTTTAAAAGAAATAATTCAGTCAAATTATCCTCCATCTATATATTCTCAAAAAAAATATCCAGATATCCAATATTATACAGTTTCTAAAAAAATAGACATTAATACTTTTATTAATAAATTTAATTTAAATGAAGAAAATAAAGAAAAATATGCTTTAATTAATTTATTGATTAATAAAGATTCAGAAATCATTCAAAATGCTTTAAATTTGAAATATTTGGCACAAATAAATAAACTATCAAATCTTTTATTAAGTATTTACTCGTATAAAATAAGCAGAGAAGAATCAAAAACAAAAATTTTAAAAAAAGAAATTCCAAATATAATTAAAATTTATAATGAAATTAACTTAAAAAAAATTAATGATATTAATGAATTTGAAGATGAATATATTAAGCCTTTTATAAATGGATGGAATAAAATCAAAAATAAATCTGTTCAATATAAATGTAGGATTTTAAGAGATTTAGGAAAAGGAGAAAAACCTTTTGAAATGAAAATTAATAATTGTTTAAGTGATTTTTTAGTTGATGATGGGGATAAAGATAGTGGAATGTTTTTAGCTGCTGCCTATCAATATATGATTGAAAGTCAAAATAATTTTATTAATGAAATTATTGAAAAAAATAATTTAAAAGGAATATTAAATAGTTATATATCTCAACTAGAACAAAAAATAAGTATCCAAGATGCATCAAAAGCCGAAATATTAAATTTGGATGAAAATCTATATTCATATTTTAATGAATTAATATTATCAAATTCGATGAGGAATATTTTTACAGAAATTAAAAATGAAATCAACTACAATAACTATAATGATATAATATTTAATTTTGATATTATTGAAGAAGAATTAGGCAAAAAAATATTATCAGGCTTAAAAAAATTTAAAGAAGAAAAAATCAAATTCGTTACATATTTATATGAAGGATTTAGAGGAGAAAATAGTTCTATATTAGTTAATTATAACAGTAAATATAAGCAAAGAGATTTGGAAGAATTTGAAAAAAATGCAATCATAAATTTGGTTGAAATAAATAATAATAGTAGATTTTACAATGATGTTTTTTCTTCTTTACAAATATTAATGAAAGAAATAATAAAAGAAAATTATGAACAAGACTATTTATTATATAATATAATTGAAAAACTTCCAAATTACATTATTTTAAACGAAGAATTGATTAATTTTTTCAAAAAAAATTATGAACATGATGATAATAAAAATCTATTTTCAGTAAATTCATTAATAGGAATTTTTGATTATTTTGAAGCTCTATGCTGGGAAGAAATAAAAAGGCATGTACCTCAGGATTATCAACAAAAATTAAGCAAAAAAGATGAAAATTATATTCTTAAATATTTTTTGGAAAAATATAACAATAAAATTATAAATAATGATAACTTAACTGATGCCTTAAGAAAATTAATTTCTAGATCTATATCAGGTGATAGACAAGACACAGAAATTAAAAATGATTCAAAGTTGGTCCATTATATAAAAAAAGAAGATATCTGGAATAATAACATATCTAATTCTGATAAATTTGAAGAAGAAATTAATGAAATATTTAGAAATAGCATAACAATTGGCCAAGCGATGAATTTATATATATTATTAGATGGAGATAATATTTTACATGAAAAATTATATAAAAATAAAATAAAGGATAAAATAGTTAAAGAAAATAATATTTTAAATTATAATAAAAATTCAGAAAATATTAATAATATAAATGAAATAAATACTAATAAAAATTCAATTATTCTTGATAAAAATAAAGAAATAAAAATGGATTTAGATTCAGATGAAGAAGAGGAAGAGGAGGAGGAAAAAGAGGAAAATAAAAAAGAAGAAGAAGAAGAAAATAAAGAAGAAGACGAAATAGGAATTAAAAATGAAGAAAAAAAAATAATTAAAAAAGAAGAAAAGGAAATTATTAAAGAAGAAGAAAATAAAAATGGAGAAAATGAAAAAGAAGATAAAGACAAAGAAGAAGATAGAGAAATAAAGGAAGAAAAAGAAAATGAAGAAGAGCAAGAAGAAGAAAATGAAGAAGAAAATGAAGAAGAAAATGAAAATGAAGAAGAAGATGAAGAAGATAAATATTGAGATATATATATCATTTAATGTTTTGAAATTGACTTATATATATTTATCATTTAATTTAAAAATATATAACAATTAAAAATTAAAATTATTTTCAAATAAAAATTAATGTAATCTAATTCTATGATGGGGATTGGGGATTGGGG
>JAJNAB010000020.1:0-15700 GCA_023783335.1 Enoploplastron triloricatum | reverse complement strand
CCCCAATCCCCAATCCCCAAGAACTTTTATATTGTAAAAAAATTGAAATAGAAATAAATTATAATTATAATATTTTTATAAATTAATCTTTTAAAAAATGGAAAATAATGACAAAAATAAATCAAAATTAAAAGATATAAATAAAAATGAAAATAAGAAAAGTAAAAATTCAGAACTAATGCCAAAAGAAGATGATGAAATCAAAGAAGATAATAATAAATCAAAAATATATTTTATTTTCACAATTAATAAAAATATTTTTGATAAAAAACAAATACAATTTGATTTAAATATTAAAGAAGAGAATAAAACAGAATTAATAAAATATGATGAAAACAAAAACACAAATAATCAAGATAAAATAATAAAACAATTATATTGTATCACTTTTTCTAAACCAAAAACAAATGATAATAAATTTAAAACAAATTTACGTATAAATATACTTGAAAATTTAAAATGGATAAAATCTTCTCAAATAGAATTACCAAATAAAAATTATAATTTCTTATATGAACATTCTTTTGAAGATCTAAATAGATCTTATAATAATCTTAATGTGAAAAACCTAAATATTAATCAGGAACAATTAGATTTACAACAAAAATTTTCTTTTTTCTTGAGAAAGCTAAATCTTGAAAAAAGTGAGAATAGATCTTTAACAAACTCTTTTATTGAAGATACATTCCAACAAATCAAAAGGAAAGAAAAAATGCCTTTTAATTTAATTTTGAATTTGTTAGAAATGAGTTATAAAAAAACTAATTTATTTTTTTTAATTTTAGAAGAATTTTATAAAAAACAAAATAATATTTATTATCCTAAATCTGTAAATACTAAAAAATATAAAGAATTTGTTGAATTAATAAATAATCAAAAAAATGAATATAAAAATTTTGATTATATCAATAAAGAAAATAAAGAAACAAATGATATAAAAAAAATATCTTTATATTTACAAATATTTAAAGAAACTTTTTATAGAAAATATGATTTCGAAGATTATAATAAATTATCTGAAGATAAAGAATTTTTAGAAATTATAAAAAATCAATTTATATCAAGAATAATTACTAAAGAAGATAATTTAAATCAAAATATTATAAATAAAGTAATTAATATAACACAAAATATAGAAGAATTGAAAATAATATTTAAATATTATGATATTTTACCCAGTATTTTAAGTATTATAATACAAAATTTTGAACATATAAAAAAAATATACATAAATGAAGGAAAAAAATTGGAATTATCTAAAATAAGCAAAAAGATTGAAGGGGAAAATATGGAACAAATAAAAGAATATCATAAAAAAATTTTAGAAATGGAACAAAAGAATAAAGTTTATTTTATAAATTTCAGAGGAATAATTCAAAAATATAGTTCCCAGTTTTCACTGAGTAATTTAAATAATTTAATTATTTTAAGAGAAATGATAAAAAACCAAAAAAAATTAGGAGAAGAATTAAAAGGAGAGGAAGATAATATTGATAATAAAATTCATAATACAGGAATTGAATTAATTTCAAATTTTAAATCAAATGAAATAATTAATTTTATTACTGATATAGATAAAAAAAAATATGAAGAAAAAGATTTGAGAATATTTGATGAAATAAATATATATGAGTTAAATGAAGAAGAGATGAAAAAATTTAATGGAATATGGGGTAAAATTAATAAAAATGATTATGGGAATGTTATTCAAAGAATATTAAGTAAAATTATGCTTATGAAAGATTTCGGATTAATTTTTAAATTAATTCCAAATGATGTGTTCGAAGCTGAAACTTCCAAAATTTTAGAAAAAAAATTTGAAGATCTTTTCAATTCATATAATGAAAAAGTTTGCCAAAATATTATAAATGATATTTGCAATATACTATTAATATTTGATAAAACATTGTATCAATGCAATAGTTTTTTAAATTTTATTGAGTATAAATTAGAGAGAAAGACTTTAAATTCTCTATATATAAATATTGTTAAAGACAAAATATTAAGTAAAAATTTTGAAATTAAAAATAAAATAATTAAATTTTTCACTCAACCTAATAGTATAAAAGATACAGAATCAATAATATATATTTTAGATAATATAAATCAATCGAATAATCAGAATTTTATTATTGATTTTTTAAATGGACTAGACAAATTTATAATTAAAAAAGAAGATTTTTTTGAAAATAAATTAAATAATAATTTCAAATTATATAAATATGTTCAACATATCTTTTTTCAAAATGATTTAAGCTGTAATAATAATTATTTTATAAAATCGAATGAAACATTAAAATATTTTCTAAATAAAATTGAAAATTTGGAATTTAATTATAAGGAATCAATTATGATAAAAATGCAAATTAACCAGGAATATTTTAAGGATAAATTGCTACTTATAAATAATAGTGATAAAAATATTCAATACATTTATGAAATGTTTGAAAAGCACATTGAAAGAATTGAAAAATATCATAATGAATTATTAATTACTGAAAATTTTTATTTAGCTTTTTTTAATAATTCAGAAAAGAATTTTATTAAAGAAATTAAAAATAAAAATCTAGAATTAGATAATAATAATAAAGATATTATTAATTGCATGGAACAATTAGAATTGTTTTTTAATAATAATGAAAAATATAAAAGAGCACAAAAATATCATAAATTAATAAATTCTAAATTTTTTTTTGTAATTTTTAATAAATATAAAATAAATAGTCAAAAACCTAAAGAAGAAATAACTATTTTTAATCAATGTGTAAAATATTTTTGCAAATTAAATATACTAAATAAATGGAATAATAATTATTCTTTATCTAAGATACCAAATTATGAAATAATATCCGAAGCAATAGGAAAAATTATTAAAGAGAATCAATATAATAAAAAAGCATGCTTATCTTTAATTAGAGATGAATTGAATATAATTAAATATATTTATGAAAATAATAAAATTCAGAAAAATACTAAATTTTATAAAATAGAAAATAAAAATAAATTATATTCTTCTGTTATATTAAATAACAATATTATTCATAATATTCTAAACGATGAAAATGAAGAAGAGGTAAAAGAGGAAGAAAAAATAGATGAAGAAAAAATAGAGCAAAAAAAGGAAGAAGAGGAAGAAGAAGAGGAAGAAGAAGGGGAAGACGAAAAAAAAGAAAATGAAATGAATCAAAATAAATATTTAAATATTGACCAAAAAGAAGACATAATAAAAGGAAGAAGAAACAAGAATAATATAGATTTATTAAATCAAAATACAATATTAGATTATAATATAAATAATTTAAGAAATAATATTCGTTTGGAAGAAGAATTAATTTATTTGCCATTTTTAGATATATTAAAAAAAGTATTAAATTCAATAAAAATAATAATTGAATTATTTAAAGTTAAAAAAACAAGGATTTATGAGAAAATAAATGAAAAATATGATGAAATAATAAATAAAGGTAATAAATTAATTACTTTAAAAGAAATAAGGGAAAAAATTGAATATTTAGATAGCCTAAGCGAAAATATTAATATTAATATATTATCATTTGATGAAGATGATAATATTACTTTATTTGTTGATTTCTTGACTATAGCATGCAATAACAAAGAAGGGATTAAATTTGCTTTTGATAAAACAAATGAAGAAATAAGGGCATTATCAGAATTTGTCGGAGAATCTGAAAATTCCAAAATTCAAATACGTGATATTCAAGATTTTATGAATGTCTGCAATTTTTTTCAAACTATTAAGGCTATTAATGTTAAATCTGATTATGAATTAATTGAAGAATTCAAAGCGGCATTTATAACAATGGTAGAATTTGGAACTTCTTTTAGAAATTATTTAATTAATTTTAAAGAAATAAAAAATGTTTATGAAGAATATTTAGACAAACCTGAAGTATCAAGGAAAAAAATTGAGCAAATTTTAAAATCATCAACGATTAAAATATTATTTGATAATAATTCTCGTTTAATTAATATTATAGGAAATTATATTGATATTTTAAATAATCCTAAAAATTTTGATAATAACGATTTGCAAGAATTGCATGATAGAGCATTATTATTCACTAATAAAACATTTGATAATATGAGAAATAATGTTACAAAAGATCTAGAACAAAAACAAGAAAATTCTAAAAAATTTGTTGAAATAGTTGAACATTTAAATATTTTGATTAGCTATTTAAATGCTTTATATAATAAAGGATATCCGAATAATTTGGATGTTGAATTAATAATTGAAGAATCTATGGTAACTGATATTGATCATAAAAAAGATATCAAAAATATTATCAATTATTATAAAGATTTAACAATTAATTTAGAAAATTCCCAAACTGAATCATATAAAGAAAAACCATTAATTAGATTAATATATGGACAACAGTTTTATGATATATATAATTATTATGTAAATAAGAATAAAAACATTGATATAATTCCTTTATTAAAGAAAATATCAGATAATAAAATTATAAAAATTCCAAAAATTTTCAATGATAAAAATATTAAAAATAACGAATTCAAAAAAATGATAAATGAAATTAATACTTTCCTTAATGAATGCTTAAATATTAATAATATAAAAGTAGAAGGCCTTTATAAAAAAAATATAATTAAAAATGAATTAAGACAAAAAATAAAATCTGGCTTTTTCACTTGGAATGTTGATGAAATAAATTATGAAATGCAAATTATAGCAGTTTATAAAAAATTAACAGAAAATTTACCTTTACCAATTACTTTATTATTATGCACAAAAGAAACAAATGAAGAAGAAATAACTTCATTTATATATAGAGCTGTATTATGCCCTTATCCTGTATTATTTATTATAGTTAATTCAGATAATTTAGAATTATCTCCTGCTCAATATTTCTTGTGGATATTGGAATCATTATATAAAAAAAATAAAAATAATATTCAATCAACTTTATTAATTTTATTTACTAATACTATTTCTGATTTAAGAAAGCAATTAACCTTATTAAAAGATCATGAATTTTTTATGATTGATAATAACGAAATTAATGAAATAGAAAATTTGAAAAACGATTTTCTTTTAAATCCAATAAAAATATGGAGTTCAGATGCTGCAGGGGTAGGAAAATCTGTAGAAATAAAATTTGAAGCAAAGCTTTCTAATTTAAAATATATATATTTTCCTATTGGAGGATCTTTTACAAGAAAAGAATTAATTAATAGAATTACTAAATTAGATATAAATAAAGAAAATTATGAACAAAATTATTTGCATATTGATATTTATGATAGTGATAAAGAATCGTCAATAATAATCAAAGAATTTCTATTTAGTCTATTAATTACTAGAAATTATACTTTTGATGAGAAAATATTTTATTTAGGATATGGCTCAAAAATAAATATAGAAATTCCTACAGGATTTTATAATATGAAAGATAAATTTAAATTATTAAATTATTTCACTCTTGAAGAATTATCTATAACAAATTTACCAAATTTAAGAGAAATGGAAAATGATGATTTTATTGAAGAAAATATAAAAGAACAAAAATTAACTGATATTCAATTGGTGACATATATTTTAATAATGCTAGAAAAAGGGGAAATAGAGGATAATTTATTTGATATTGAAAAAAATAATAATAAAATTTCTTTAAGTGATTGCCAAAAAACAATTAACAAATATTTTACTTTAAAAGAAGGTAATTATTACCAAAAAATGGCTTTTATTCATATTTTAGCAGATCAATTCAGAAAATTTTGCTCAAGTGTTTATTTGGATCCAAAAATATTAATTGAAAGCCAAAAAGTAAAAATGACTATGCTTATGTATTATAGAGAAGATATTAGAAATAAAAATGAAAAATTAGAAAGATTTATTAATAGAGAAATCGTTAAAAATAATGAAAAAATAACAAAAGTAAGAAAAATAATGATTGAGAATTTAATAAAATTAACTTTATATTTTGTAAAAGGTCCTTATAATAAAATTGTTTTAAATCAAAAAAAAACAAAAAATCAACTCTTTGATGAATTTAATGAAAATAAAATAAATGAAATAGCAAATGAATCACTATCAAATAAAGATGAAATAATTTCTTTTGAAAAAATTAATCCAAGCTTAGTTTTCTTTAATGAAGATATTCAAACTTTTAGTATTATTACAACATCAAAAAAAAGTGATAAAGAATATAATCAATTATTAAAATTATATAATTCCCAATTAGAATTTGATTATGAAAAAGAATCATTAATTGACTATAGAAATTTAACTCATGAAGAGTTTTTGCCAGAAGTTAAAAATATATTAAATTTAAACACTTTATCTATAGAACAAATAAAAGATATTATAGGATCTTATTGTTTTACAAGTGATAATTTCATAAAAATGATTTTGATTTTATTGAGAGCAAGAGCCGGAATTCCTGTTATAATGATGGGAGAAACAGGATGTGGGAAAACCAGCTTAATTAAAATTTTATCAACTTTATTAAATAAAGGCAAAATGAATATGAAAATAAAAAATATTCATGCCGGAATAAAAGATCAAGATATTATAGAATTTATTGAAAAAGTAAATAATGAGGCAAATAATGAAGATGAAAATAATAAAAATGAGAAAATATGGGTATTTTTCGATGAAATAAATACTTGTAATAGTATGGGATTATTAAGTGAAATATTTTATAAGCATTCTTATTATGGGAAAAAAATAAATAAAAAATTAACATTTATAGCTGCATGTAATCCATACAGATTAAAAAAGATAAATAAGGAAGAAAAAGATGGAGAAGATTTTTGCTTAAATATTGCAGATAAAAATCATTATCATAGTAAACAAAAATTAGTTTATTTAGTTAATCCTCTTCCTCATTCTTTATTAACTTCTATTTTTGACTTTGGAAATTTGAGTTCTAAAGATGAAAAAAAATATATTCAAAGTATTGTAAAAGAAACAATCAAAAAATATAAAATAAGTCGAGAAATAGAAAAATTAATTGTAAATGAAATTTTAGTTTGCCACAATTATATTAGAGATCATAATGATGTTTCTTCTGTAAGTTTAAGAGAATTAAGAAGATTTAATATTTTATTTAATTTTTTTGTTGATTATTTAGAAAATAAAGATGAAGAAGATATTTCTGGAAAGATTTATATTAATTCATTATGCCTTTGCTTATATTTTTGCTATATTATTAGATTATCTAAAAATAAATTAAGAAAAGAGCTTGAAAATATAATAAAAGATATTTTAAATGAATTTGAAAAAAATAATTTTAAATATAAATATAATCATAGAAAAGCCAAATACTCAACTAATGAAATTATTGAAGAAAAAGAAAGTTACTTTGATATTATTCAAAATGAAAAAATATATATTTCATCAAAAGTTAAAATTCCTCATGGAATAGCCAAGAATTCAACTTTACTAGAAAATATTTTTGCATTATTTGTTTGTATTGTTAATAAAATACCTTTAATTATATGTGGCAAACCAGGAACTAGTAAATCTTTATCATTTCAAATATTATATGATAGTATGAAAGGTGAAAGATCTGAAAATGATTTCTTTAAAAATTATCCAGAATTATTAGTTTTTTCATATCAAGGTTCAAAAACAAGTACTTCAGAAGGTATTCAGAAAGTATTTAATAAAGCGAGAAATTGCTTTAAGAAAAATAAAGAAAAAAGCAAGAATAAAGATGGAAATAATAATATAAATAATTTTATAATTAATCAAAATAAAAATACAAAAAATATTATTAGAAATAATGATAAAAAAATTAAAAATAAAATTTATAATAAGGGTATAAATATTATTGATATAAATTTTAGAAAAAAAAATAATAATAAAATTAATGATTCTAAAAATAATAAATTTAAATTAACAGATGAAGTTATTCCTGTTTTATATTTTGATGAAATGGGTTTGGCAGAAGAAAGCCCTAATAATCCACTAAAAGTTATTCATTCAGAATTAGAATATGATGACAATGAACTAAAAATTGCTTTTGTTGGAATATCAAATTGGAGGTTAGATGCTTCTAAAATGAATAGAACCATATTTTTAGGAGTTCCACCTTTAGAAGAAAAAGATTTAATGTATACAGCAAAAGAAATAGCATCAAATTTAGATTGTGAATTATCCTTAAAATTTCAAGATTTATTTTCAAATTTAGTTAAAACTTATTGGAAATATAAAAAGTTTACAAAATCTACAAATCAAAGAGAATTTCATGGGTTACGCGATTTTTATCATTTAATTAAAAATTCTATGAATTATTTATTAAATGAAAAAAAAGCCTTACTAACAAATACTTTTAATTATAAAAATATGAATCCAATTTATGAAGAAGAAGATGAAGAAGAAGATGAAAATGAAAATAAAAATAAAAATATCAATAATATTAATGAAAAATCTTATGAAATAGGTATAAAAAGTTTATTTAGAAATTTCGATGGATTAAAGGAGCCTTTTAATTCTTTTGAAAAAATTAAAAAAATTTTTGATGGATTTTATCCTGAAATTAAAAATAATAATAATATTCCCTTTAATGCATTTGATTGCATAAAAGATAATATTGAAGATAATAATAGTAGATACTTATTAATTATAATGGAATCATCTATGAGCATTCATTTATTAAGTTATATAATGCGAGAATTAAAAAAAGATTATATTTTTTATTCTGGGAGTCAATTAAAAGATGATTTTAATAAAGAAAAATATATAGAAAAATTATTAAATAAAATTCAATTAAGTTTAGAAAATGGAGACATTTTAGTATTAAAAAATATGGAAAATATATATCCTTCTTTATATAATTTATTTAATCAAAATTTCACTATGTTAGGAGGAAAAAAATTTGCTAGAATTGCCTTTGCAAATTACAAATCATATTCAGTGGTCTCTGAAGGTTTTAGAACTATTATTTTAGTTGATGAAGAACAAATTAAGGAAAAAATGGAAGATCCACCTTTTTTAAATAGATTTGAAAAACATACATTTTCATTTGATTTTTTAATGAATGAGATAGAATTAAAAATCACTAATGAATTAATCAATTATATTGACTTAATTGTAACATATAATAACAACAAAGATTGTAAAATAGATTTAAAAAAACAGATTTTATGGTATAATAAAGAAGAAATAAAAGGAATCACTTTTAAACAACGATATAAATTAGACAATAATAAAGATAAAAATGAAAATAATTTATATGATATTATTTTAAAATATTTATCTAAATTATTTTCTCAAGATATTTTAGCATCTATGATGTCTATTGACTTGGAATTAAAAGAACAAAAAATGCCAAAAAATTTTTTGCATTATTATCAATCTAATCATATCAATAATTTTAAAGAATTATTTGAATTAGAAGATTTATTTATCGAGGAAAAAAACACAAAAATAATTATTTATTCATTCTCAAAATTATTACAACCTTGTATTAAAGAAGGAAATGAAATATATAATAATACATTAAAAAGTTTAAAAAATGAAAATATATTAGAAAAAATTGTTAATACTTTTAAAAATGAAATTGATTTAGAAATTATTTTAGATGATTATTATAATGATGATGAAAAAAAGATATTAATTTTAAAGTTCAGAGAAGATGATTTAAATAAAATGAATCAAATAAAAATAAAAATAAACCAATATGAAATTGAAAAAAAAAATAATGAAAGAAATCAAAAAATAGTGCCAACAAAACATTTTATTTTTTTAATATATTTAACAAGACAAAAATTGGAAGAAAAGAAAAAGAATGGAATAACAAAAAATAGAAAAATAATGATAAATGATTTAATATCAAATATAGACGAAGAATATAATCAATTTTTTATAGATAATTTACATGGAAAAAAGGAAAATAATATAATAAATATCATGTCAAAGAGTCCTTTTGAATATATAAATGAATTTTTTAATAAAAATAATTCCCAATTATTAAAAATGCTTAATCAAATATTTAGTTATCTTACATATGAATTTAAAAATGAAAATTTAGAATCTTTAAATAATAAGCATGAAAATTTTGATAGATTTTCTTATATTAAAGAAATAATAAATAAATTATATAAAAATGAATATATATTAAATTTACTGAAAGCGAAAATAGGAAAAGAATTTTGTGGAAATATAAATGAAATCATAAAATCTATTTTTATTCAAGGAAATTTTTCAAAAAATGAAATTGAATTTATTGATATTATTTATAAAGAAATTTTTGATAAAATTTATCTATTCTTATTTAAGTTTATATTTAAATCAGAAAGAGATCATTTTTTAAATCCTTTTTTATCAAATTATGATTTTATCCAAAAGCAAAAAGAGAATTTAATTTATATAGAAAAATATATAAATAACTTTGATTTTTCTTTAGTAAATGTTGTAGAAAGAATAAATAGTAATCAAATACTATTAATATTGGATTTATCTTTGCCCTTAAGTAAACAATGGTATGATTTAATTTATATATTTATTGAAAATAATATAAAAACACAATATATAAATAATGAAGAAAATTTAAGATTAAATAAATTAAGTGAAAATAAAATTGATTTTGAATTAGATAAATATTCAAAAAGATCATTTGATTTTATCAATAAAGTTAAAGGAGAAATATCAAGAATCGAAGGATTAAATGAGATATTAAAAACAAAAAATTTAGATTGTATAAGAATGACTTATATAGATTTTATGACCATTTTTTTATCTAAAAAAATAAATGATAATATTAATAATGGAATTCAATTTTTAGATATATTAATTCAATTAAGATTGAATATAAGCAACGAAAATAAATATTCATTTATTGATAATAATAAAAAAATGATAAATCTTCAAGATAGTTTTAGAATTGTGAAATATAATGATATAAATAATAATAAAATAAATATAAATAAAAGCGAAGAATTAAATATTAAATATGATGAAGAAACATTAAGCAAAATATTACTATTTTTAATTAGTTATAAAGAAGAAATTTATTCAATGTTAGAAATATTTTATAGTTTAAATAAATATTTTAAGGATTTCTATAATGATTGGAAAGATATAATATTAAGAAAAGAAGTTAAATATGAAATAAATGAAAATAATCCCTTTTATACAAGAGAGGTGAATGAAAGTTTTTATATTATTTTTGAATCTTTAATAAAATCTATTTTTAATAATCCTGATAAATATAGACAAATTCCTGATGATATTTTTTATGAATATTTAGACACAATTCAAAAATTGTCAAAAATGGCAATACAAATATATTATAAATTATATTTACCAAGCAAAGAAATATATACTTTACAAATTTTAATTAATATCTTTGAATGCTTTAATTTATGTCAAAATAAAAAGAATATACATAAAATTCAGGAAATATTTGCTGAAATAATAAATAATATAAATAAAGAAAATAATTATATTATTAATAAAAATTATCAAGAGCTTGAAGATAATTATAAATCTTTACAAGATATTTTAGAAAATATAATAGATAAAGAAAATAATGAAAGAGAATATTATTTATTATTAAATAATTTATTTATTTATAGATTTAATAAATCATTGGATAATGAATATAGGCAAAAAATATCTATTATATTTTTTAAACAGATGGCAGAACCTCAAATAAAATATATTTTACCTATATTAAAGAAATTAATAGATGATGTTGAACCTAAAAATATTATAGATAAAGAAAATTTAACAGAAAAAGAATGTTTAGATGATTTTATAAATTGTTTTATAAAAGTTGATAATGATAAAAAAGAATTTTTAGAATTTTTAAATGATAATAATAATGATAATTTAAATTTAAATATTTTATATTATTTTGAATGCGAATGTGAATTATACTTTAGGAAAATATCAAATAAAAAAAAACTAAATGAAATAAATGAAAATATGGAGGTGATAGAATATATGAATAATATTTTATTAAAATTATCTTTTAAATATTTCGAAAAGGCAATGAGCTATTATTTAGGTGAAAATGAATTTGAAATAAATATATCAAAAATGGGGAAAATATATTGCTTAGCATTTATTAAAAACTATTTAAAAAATTTGGCAGAATTTCTTATTTATAATAATAATAAAAACATTTTAAATTTTGATAAAATTCTAAAAGGATTTCTACTTCAGAATAATTCAAATGAAATTTTTACTCTAAAAATATTTTTATTTAAATGCTTATTTAAAAATGAAAAAAAGAATTTTATTGAATTTATAGAATCTATAAAAAATAAAAATGATATTCAAAGGCTTTTAAATCATGATGATTTTGCTAATTTATTTTCTTCAAATGAAATTAGTCATTTCTATAATTATTCTTTTATTGATATTAATTCATTTGAATATTATTATGATTTATATAAAATTATTAATATATCTATTGATAATATTGAAAATAATCAAGATTTTAATCCCATTGATAATTATATCAAAAATAATACTACTAATAGTAAAGGATTTGATTTACTTTATAATATCTTAGTTAATCAATATATATTAGATTTATATGGAACTTCCAATAATAATGAAAATCTAAGCTTTAATGCAAATAAATTCTTTAATAAATTTACTCAATTGAATATCAATATTAATCAAAATTCTCAAACTCTTATTAATTATATCATTAATAAAAATCTATTTACTTCTAAAATTTTACCTAAATTAAAAATAAAAAATAATAGAAATAATAAAATAACATCCGAGCAAATATATATTTTATTATTTAGTGTAAAATTCTTTATATCTTTGCAATTATCAAATAAAAATATATTCCATTTATTTAACAAAAATAAAAATTCAAAAAATGACTTAATTAAATTTTTGAAAGAAAACTATTTCCCTGGGGTTTTTCCAGAAAAAAATGAATTTGTAGAATCATATTATGAAATAGATAATCATCTTAAAACAAAGCCTTCAAATAATGGAATATATATTTGTTCCTGTGGAAAATATTATAATGTTGCTCCTTGTGGATTTCCTACACAAAAATCAAATTGTGTTAACTGCAATTTAGTTATAGGGGGAATAAATCATAATCTAGAAAGAAGAGATGGCCATTATAGAATATTTTTAGATGAAGAATCTAAAAACAAAGAATTTTCAAAATCATATTCAGATAAAAGTATTCCATTTAAATACTTAAAAGATTTTAAAGTAGAAATTATTGATCCTCTATTAAGCACTCCTAGTAAAGGTATTAGAAAAATGACAAAAGAAATAATAAATGAAAATGGAAATAATTTAAGAAATATAAATGAATTAACATTTAGAATTTTAAATTTTATTCTATGTAGTCATTTATTAATAGCTAATATTTTAGATATTTTAGATGATAATGATATTTCTGAATTCTTTTCCGAAGAAACTTCATGCTTCGAAATAATTTTAGATAATTGGAATAAAATGGAAGAATTATTGAATAAAAAAGGAATTAATAATATTCAAATTTATATGAATGTTATATTTGAAAAAATAATTGATATATTAGTTAAATATGATATGAATGATATAAAAACTTATCAAGGAAGAGATCTAATAGAAAATGAATTAAATAATTTAATTAAAGAAAATAATAATATCCAAGAAAATATAAAAATTTATGAAGAACAGAATAATAAATTAATTAATTCTCCTGTTGATAATATTTCTTCATTAATACAAGAATTATATCCTATGGAATATTATCAAGATGAAAAAAAATATCCTTATTATAAATATTTATATTATTATAATTATCCAAGTATTAATAATCTATATAATATAATAGAATCAAATAATAACTATAAAAATAAATATCCACTTACATATAAAGTTTTGAAATATAATATTGATAATAAAAAAGAAATAGACTTATTAAAATATATTCCTAAAGTGAATAATAAATTAAACCATTTAATCCAAAATTATTCATATAAGATAAGCAGAGATGAAGCTTTAAATCGCTTAATTAAAGATGAATATAATAAAAAAGATAAGAATTTATTTATTTTAAATAATAATATTAATAATAAAGAAAAAGATTCTGAGAAATATATTGAAGATTTAGCAAAACTATTTAATAAATTTGAAAATATTGAATTGCTATGGGGATGCCATAAACTAAAAAGTATTAAATTAACAAAGGAATCTAATTTAGCTTTTATTTTATTTGATGATAATGAGCCTGGAAATTATATATCTAGTATTTATAAAAAATTAATTGAATATCAAAATATATTTTTAAAGAATATTATAAATTGCAATTCTCAAAATGGATTATTGCATTGCTTCATAAATAAATTAAATAATGAAATAATGATTCAAGATGCAGGTATTAATGAAATTGTTAAACTTGATTTTGAAGACAATTACAATAATAATCTTAAATTATATTCAAATATTAATGAATTAATCTTTATTAATACTGTCATTGATACATCTATTAATAAATTTAATTATGAATTAGATCAAATAGAAATAGAATTAGGAAATATTATTTTGCCAGGAGTAAGAAAGTTTAAATCTTCTGATGATGAATTAAGATATATAACTTATATGTTCGAAGGATATAGAGGGAAAAAATCAAATATTTTAACTAATTTTAATGAAAAATATTATCCTCAAGAATTAAATGATAAAGAAAAATTAATTATAAATAAATTCATTAAAAATAATGGGAATGATGATTATAAAACATTTTTATTTAATATTCAATTATTAATTGATTATATTGAAAAAATAGGAAAAGATCAAAATATTACTTTATCAGAAATAATTAGGAATTTACCTGAAAGCATTAATATAAATGAAAATATAAAAAAACTTTTTATTAATTTAGATATTAAAATTAATAAATTAGTAAAAATATTTGAATTTTTTGAGCATTTATGTTGGGAACAAATAAAAGATAATTTATCTGATGTATTCCAGAAAAAAATTAATGATGATAAAAAACAAATGATAGATAATTATTTCAAAAACAATAATTTTATTTCTAAAATAGAACTTGCTAGTTCAATTAGGAAATTTATTTCAAGATATCTTGCAAGTAAAAGAAGTCAATCTGAAATAAATGAAGATAAAATGTTATTTGATTATTTAAATAAAGTTGATTTATGGGAAAGAAATATTAATATGCCAAAATTTTATGAAAATTATTTAATTTTATCGAGATTAAAAATCACTGTTGGGGAAGCATATAATTTTTATGAAATTTTAGGCGGTGATATGAAATCATTAAATTTAAAAATAGAAGGAGATAAACCAATTAAAAAGAATAAAAATAAAATTATTAATGATAATAACGAAGAGGACAATCATAATATTGATAATAGAAATAGAATAATATTAAATGAAGAAAAAGTGGAAGAAGAATTTAATACTAGTAGCAAAAATAAAAGCAAGGATAGTAATAAAGATAAAGATAAGGAAGTTGATGATGAAGATGAAGATGAAGAAATAAATAATGAATCTATAGAAAGAAAAAATCAAAAAAGAAAATTATTCTAATTAGAATTTATTATAATTAATATTATCTAAAATATTTTTACTTAATTTTTATTTATTAAAAACATTAAAACAATTAGAAATTTTTTAAAATTTCTTAAAATTAATAAATTTCTTATATTATTTAAAATTTATTGATTATTAAAAATTTATTTGGGGATTGGGGATTGGGGATTGGGGATTGGG
>JAJNAB010000019.1:0-15846 GCA_023783335.1 Enoploplastron triloricatum | reverse complement strand
CCCAATCCCCAATCCCCAATCCCCAATCCCCATTATTATAAGTTAATATATTTAATTACTTTTTAAAATTACTTAAATATAAATAATAAAAAATATAAAGAATATAAAAAAATATTTAAAATAATTAATTACATATTTTATAATTTTTTTTAGAAGATATAACTTTTTTACATTGTAATATTTATTTAAATAATTAAAAACTACCAAATTCTTTAATAATGAGCCAAAGAAAACTTTTAATAAATAAAAGAAAATCTCAACTATATAATTTTGAGTTGAGGCTTTGCATAAATTTATATTTTTTTTGTTCAAATTCATTTTGTTCATTGACATTAACATCCTTAATAACTGCTATTTCTCCACCTTTACTCCAAGCGTAACAATATCTTTTATCAAAAGATATTTCTAAGCAAATAATTTCATTACCTTCAAAAGGATTAAAATAATTAATTAAATCCATATGAGGGAAACTCCTTATTTTAACCAAGCCATCATCAGTTCCATAAATAATATATTCGCAGAAGTTTAAATCTTTAAAAATCTTATAGCACATAATTTGATTTGTACTATCTGTTTCTTGATGTTCACATATAAATTCTCCATTGATTGAATAAGATCTAAAAACTTTAATAGAATTGAAGTAAGTACAAATACATGGTAATGGGGAATCAGATAAAAATACATTATTTGCAGCAAGTAATTCTTCTTCATTAAAATTCTCTTTTGTAATATTTTCATAAAGTTTTATTGCTCTAAAAACTTCAAAAGTTGGTAATAAATATAAATAAACAAATTTATCATTAGAAGAAGTTGCTAACATATTTAAATTATCATTAATACATATTGAATTTATTGAACTAGTATGATCATAAATTCTTAAAAGTAAATTAAGTTGAATACTCATACTATTATTTATAAATACTATTTTATAAGCTATTAAACAGCCATTTAAAGTTCCGCATAATAAAAGAGTTTCATCTTTTGAAATTTCCATAACAATAACTGGACCTTCACCGGAATTTATTGAATAATAAAAATTATCTTTTTCATCTTTTGAATCTTTAGATTCATTTAAATAATTAACTTCAATTCTTCCATCCCAAAATCCGCCTCTAATTACAAATTTATTTTGACCAAAAATAATTGTTGGAATAATAACATTAGACATTTGGTAAGAAGGAGAATATTTTGAAGAAATATTAATTAATTCTGTTAAAGTTGATTCTTCTATAGTATATTTATTTTCATTTCTAACCAGTTTGACATTAAACCAATAATTGCAATTAGTGATAACTTTTAATTCATTTTTATTATTTGCTTTTATTATAGTAAGTCTTGGGAATATTGTATCATAATTATCTTTATTTTGCTTATAATCAGCATTTATTTTTTGTATTATTTTTTGATATTTATTCATACTAATATTAAAGCCTTTTAAATCAATACATTCAGATAAAAATGGACCTTTACTATTTGAATAAGGACTCTTTGATAAAGTTTTATTTATATCATTTCTAGCCGATGATTCCGAAGAAAAAATTTGTATAGGAGTAACCCCTACTTCAACCAGTCTCATAAGTGCATTTTTTGCATCAACATCTTTTATTTCATCAATTTTTACCATATTTTCATATGAATTTAGCATAAAAATATTATGATTTTCTTCAGCTTTTTCTCCTTTTTGCAGGTAACCGAAAATCAAATCTACCCATTTATTTATTTTTAAATCATTTTTTTCCAAATTTTTTCTCATTTCTAGAACAAAATTAGTATTTAAATTATTTGACCAAGGGGGTAATTCAACATGATTTATATCCATTTGTTCTCCTTCAGTATCTAATTTACCTTGAGTTAAATTAAAATTATTAGTATTTAAAAACATTTCTGGTAAAACGAAAAATTCTGGAATTAATTCACGAATATCATCTTTTAAAGTCGAAGCCGTTTCAAAAGTTCTATTCATAGAAAAAAATAATCTATTTGGATCATCAAATTTATCGCCATGTATTTCTATAGAAATTGATGCATGTGGGAATAATCTTGTTAAATAATGGGAAACATAAGTGGGATTGGAATAATGTGAACCATAAAAATATGGAAGTTGATTTATTTGTAATTTTTCATCCAGGGTTTCCCCATCAGGATTATTTTCACTATTTTTTGATTTTTTGTGATTATAATGAACAAAATATGAATCGCATTTATCTAAAAATTCTTTGTAATCGAAGTCTGGTGTTGATTCTTTTAGTTCATTTTTTAATGTATTATAAAATTCTATAAATGTTTCTTTTCTCATTTCCGCTTTTTCATTAAAATCAAACATTCCTACTGGCAAACTCAAATTTCTAAAATCTTTTTCTTCATTTATTGCTTCACCTTGATAATTTGTTAAGATCCAAGGAAATACTGGATATTGGGTTAAATCATTAAATGATCTTCCTGCAAAAATATTTAACCACATAAGATATTCAAATGTAGATATATTATGATTTTGCCATTCTTCCATTTTAGAATTTATATAATAATTCTTTTTTTTATTGCTTGTATTAAATAATTTGCAATATCCAACACATCTCTTTCCTTTATATCCATGACATTTTACTTTTCTGAATTTTTCATGATAAAGAATATCTTGAATGAATTTCAATAATTCTTGATTTGATTTAAAATTCAAAAAATAACTCTTTTTTTCAAATGTGAATATTTCGAGTCCAGTTTGTTGATAGAAATAATTTCTTAAAAACATATATTCAATTGATTTATATTTTACTTCTAAACCTATTTTATCTTTATCTTTATAATAAGTTTTGAATGTAGAACCAAAGCACGCTCCCATATCTTTATCATAACTTGGATCTTTCTCTAATAATTCTTTAGTTTCATTATCTGGGCAATAAGTGAATTTTATGCTATTTTTTTCTGTAGTTATATAACCTTTAACATGATTTGTTGGCTTAACTATACAGCAAGTATATATATTTTCTGATTGAACATTTTCTTCATTAATTGAATTTAATTTATCTTGGAATAATAATTCAAAAACTTCTTTTGGGGATATAGTATTATTTTCTAAATTTTCATTTTTTTCTTCTAAAAAATATGAATAATAACTATCCCATATATTATTATAGTTATTTTTATATAAATAAAATAGATAATTAAATTGGGCATTTTTATTGTCTTCTATTTGACTGATTTCATTATTTATATTTAAAATATTATCAACATTCAAGCATATATGATATTTATAATTATTTCCTTTAAATAATTTCGAATCGTCAAATTTAGAAAATTTTGGTAAATAGTATTTTAAATCTAATATAGGAGATAATAATCTTTTAGACATATCTTTACAATAATGATTTTTAATTCTATATTTTAAGTATTCATGATGAACTAAAAATAGTGTTTTATCACTCCAAAATCCATTCCAAGAAAATAGCGATTTTTTTATTTTTTTAAAATTATTTCTTCTTTTTTTTTCTTCTAAATAAGAGCTTATCGAAGTTTTTTTAATTTCGCTAAATATATTTGGAATTAATTTTTTCATAAATATATTAATTCTTTTTCTTTCTTGCTCAATAAAATTTTCATTACTATTTTTTGCATTGGGATCATTCTGATTAAATTCATTCATTAAATAAAACAAAATAATACTACTATCATTTTTGAAAATATATCTTTTTTCCTGATAAAAATTAAGAACTCTTTCAAATATTTTATTAACAATTAATTCTGGATTTCCCCTGAAAAATAATAAATCTTTTTTTTTCTTTTTTCTTTGGCTTTTTGGACTTAGCTGAATATTTGATTTTTCTTCATTATCACTTTTTTTTCTATCGGTATCAAACCCTCCTCTTTCTGTAGGTAATTCTACTATTTTTGTGGCTCTTCTTTCGCTATTATCAGTATCATTTTTTGTGAAAACTTTATAAATAGCACAATTTTTATACAAAGTTTTTTTTAAACCTAAAATTTTTTTGAGATGTCCATTGCCAGATATTCCTTCAAAAAGTGGATCGATCACATAATACATTAATTCTGTAAATTTAGACTCATTTTTACTTTTTAAGAACAATAATCCAAAATATATTGTATCATATAATTTTCTTTGAATATAATTATATGTATCTTCATTTTGATTAATATTTATACTTGCTAAAATGCAAAAAATTAAAAATTCCAACATTTGCTGAATTAATTCCTCTTCTTCTTCCTTATCTCCAGCAATATCTATTGAAAAACATAATAATATTAAATTCAAATATAAAATATTTATTTTGTTTATATTATTTTTATAATCTTCATCAGTTATTAATAATTTTGTAATTTTTGATAAAAGAATATTTCTGTATTCTTTAACATCTCCATAATTTTTTAATAAATCTTGACAAGAATCGAAAATGCTTTTATTAGGTTTTGGCTTATATATCATTTTTACTGTTTTAAAAATTATTTCTGCTCCCCATATATTATTTCTATAATAATTAATAATTGTAGAATATAATTTATAATCAGACCATATATTTTTTAAATTTTTTTTTATTTGATTTTCATTTTGATTATGTTGAATAGAAAAAATTCCTTGATGATAATAATTGGGAATAAATTCAATTTCTGTATTTCCCGTTGACATATTTCCTGCATTTGTTAAAGTAAAATTAAGTTCATTATTATCAAATTCTATAGATTTATTATCCATTAAAGTTTTGTCATCTGGTGTAGTATTAATAGATTCATAATCTATATAATTAACTGAACTTCTACTACCTTTTTTAGAATCTTTTTCATCTTTTGATTTTTTTAGAGCTTTATTCAAAGATTCAGTATCTAATAAAGAGTTTCTTCTTTCTTTATATTCATAATTTGAAAAAATTTCGTCACAATTTTTAAATAAAAATATAAATTCAAAGCAAAATATTGATTTAATATTATAATATAAATCTGAACATTTTAATATTGTTTCAAAAAGAAATCTTGTTATTCTTATTATTTCTGAAAAAATATTAGTAATTTTAATGAATTTATTCTTTAAATAAAAAGCATGTTCTATCAAATAATAGAGTTTATTTTCTATTTCTTTTAAAGAAGTCTTTAATTTAAATATTTGGCATATGAGTTCTATAGAATTTTTTTGAATCGAAGGAATTAAATCTTTTTCTTCAATTATACTTTCATTTTCTTTAATATGAAAAAAATAAATTGTGTCAACTAACCAAGGAAAAAATTTTTTATCTTTCATAATAATATCTTTATTTTTGGTTCCAGTATCTCTTAAAAAATAAATCATATTTGACAAAAATGAATCAATATAAAAAGGTTTGACTTTAGAAACAAAATCAACAGCGAAAGATATGATAAAAGGATTAAATATTAAATTATATGTGCCATCTTGGATTAAATTTTCTTCACCAAGCTCTTTTTCTTTCTTTGAAATATTGATAGTCCTTGCTAAAGTATTTTTAGCTGAAGAGACAAAAGAACTTAATTCTGGGGAGTTTTCAGTCATCCAGGAATTTAGCAATCCCCATAGGGCACTTATATCATCCTCATAAACTTTTTTGTTAAAATAATAAAATAAATAATTTTTGTCGTTGTATGAGCCTAAAAGATTATCTTTAAATAAAGATATTTGATAATAATTTCCTGCTGAACTTAAATTAGCTTGTTTTTGATTAACTAATTCATTATATTCATCTAAAGAAATTATTTTTAAATTAGTTGGTATAATATTATCACTTATAAATGAAAATATTTGATTTTGCTTAATTGAGCTTTTGCTTATAATCTCTAAAAATTTATTTTTATGTTTTTCTAAAAATATATGTAATAATTTAAAAATTTCAGAACGAACATCTAAAATAGAAACACTTAATGTATATTCAGTTACTTCAAAATAATTATTTTTTAATAAATTATTTAAAGTTTTTTCTTTTGTTTTATCTGAAATTTTATCATTAATAAAATGAAATATATATAATTGAATTATTTTCTTTTTTAAACATGGAGATAAATCAAGGGCTAAAGATTCATATAAATTAATTTCATCTTTATCTTGATCTGCTTTATCTAGATATAATTGAATGATATCTGCTAATTTTCCAATTCTTGAATTAATTTCAGGAAAAATAATTTCACTTTCATTGGCACATCCGAAAAGAGAAGCATGTTTTTTACAGCAATATTTTTCAAATCTACTTTTGTCATAAAATCTTAATAAATTAATAATTTTATCAATATCTAATGCATCTTTCATTATTTCTATATTATTTTTAAAATAATTAAATATTCCTTCCCAGATTTTTATTTGATTGTCATAAGAAAATTTTGAAATAATTTTTGGATTAAATATAATTATACTAATAAATCTATAATTTGCAAACGAATTATCAAAATATAAATTTTGAATAGCAATTACGTCTTTTTTATATCTAAGTGATTCTTTACATATATCTAAAAAAATATTTAAAACCTGTTCAGTGAATATATCTGGAGGATATTTTTCCAAAAATAATCCAAGACTTGAAAAGAAATAACTATAATTGAGTCCAATAATACTTTCTCTATGATTAGTAATAATTTGTTTAATTATTTTTAAATATTCAACTATAGTTTTTTTAGTTAATAGATTTCTATCAACAAAATATTCAGTATTTCTATTCAAAGAAGAAAGCATTAATTCCCCAATAGGTAATAAATTTTCAATTCCTCCAACTTTAGAAATATTTTTAATATGATTATTAAAAACATTTGCACCATCATATTCACATTTAAGACTACCAATAAATATGCCAAAAACGTCATCAATTATATTAGTATTATGATTATACATAAAAGGGCAAAAAACACTGAAAAATTTATTTTTATTAAATTCTTTTAAACCTATATTTAAATTATAAACTTTATTCATAATTTTATCATTTTTAAATTTGTCAAAATCTTTAAAATTTTGGATTTCCTTGCAGTAGTCTTTATCTAAAGAATGCAAAAATCTATATAATATTTTATTTTTATAAAATCCGCCATACAAAGTTTTATTAAAATAACTCATAAGTTTATTATCTATTAAATAGGAAAAAAAAACTATTGAAGTAACTTTACCAATAAAATTTTCGAATAAAAAAATATTGTCTATTTTATCATTGACATTAAGCCCTTTTGGTATGACTATTGAAGATTCAAAAATTGATTCATTTATGGCAATTTTTATTCCACCTTTTTTATTTATAGCTTTAGGCTCAATTAATAACATTATAGTATTCCATATATTATATTTAAATATTTTAGAAATATCTATCTTATCTGATTCTATTTCATCTATTACTATTGACATACTTCCAGAATTATTTAATTCTAATGCTAATAAATGCGTGCCAACCAATAACTTAATTAAAGTAACCTTACATTTATTCTGTGGTAAAAGGTGCTCAAAATAATTATCTAATAATTCTTGATCTGGATTAACATAAAATATTATTGTGCATCCTTCATATAATGAAGGAGAAGAAATATTTAAATTATTTGAAGCTTTATTTAATTGTATACTAATACCACTATTTATGCCATTGAAATAAAAATAATTTCTAATCACTTTATCTTGTAAGCTATGGCTTTTTTGATCTTCTGATACTTTTTGGTTTTTTACATCAGTATAAAATATATTTAATAATTTTAAATATTTTAAAAGAAGTGATTCATTTAAAATTTCAGTATACACTTCTACTCTTTTTTGATTAATATTAAAAAAATAAGTTAATTTTTGATAAATATATTTTAGTATTTTTTTTGAAATCGATACATTAAAAATAATATTTTTTATTAAATCTTCTATCATTAATAATGATTGCCCTTCTACTTTTCTATCTAAATATATATCTACTAAACTACTTAAAAAAGTCTTATCATTTTTGACGCAATGCTGCATAAATACTGGTATTAAATCACTATTTTCTAAGAATAAATTTTTTAAAAAGAAAATAAGGCTGATTATATTATCTAAATTAATTTTAACATTTCTATCTGAGTTTATAAAAAGTATTATTTTTAATGTATCGATTTCAAAAAAAATACTAAAATATATTTATCAAAAATTAACTTATTTTTTTAATATTAATCAAAAAAGAGTAGAAGTGTATACTGAAATTTTAAATGAATCACTTCTTTTAAAATATTTAAAATTATTAAATATATTTTATACTGATGTAAAAAACCAAAAAGTATCAGAAGATCAAAAAAGCCATAGCTTACAAGATAAAGTGATTAGAAATTATTTTTATTTCAATGGCATAAATAGTGGTATTAGTATACAATTAAATAAAGCTTCAAATAATTTAAATATTTCTTCTCCTTCATTATATGAAGGATGCACAATAATATTTTATGTTAATCCAGATCAAGAATTATTAGATAATTATTTTGAGCACCTTTTACCACAGAATAAATGTAAGGTTACTTTAATTAAGTTATTGGTTGGCACGCATTTATTAGCATTAGAATTAAATAATTCTGGAAGTATGTCAATAGTAATAGATGAAATAGAATCAGATAAGATAGATATTTCTAAAATATTTAAATATAATATATGGAATACTATAATGTTATTAATTGAGCCTAAAGCTATAAATAAAAAAGGTGGAATAAAAATTGCCATAAATGAATCAATTTTTGAATCTTCAATAGTCATACCAAAAGGGCTTAATGTCAATGATAAAATAGACAATATTTTTTTATTCGAAAATTTTATTGGTAAAGTTACTTCAATAGTTTTTTTTTCCTATTTAATAGATAATAAACTTATGAGTTATTTTAATAAAACTTTGTATGGCGGATTTTATAAAAATAAAATATTATATAGATTTTTGCATTCTTTAGATAAAGACTACTGCAAGGAAATCCAAAATTTTAAAGATTTTGACAAATTTAAAAATGATAAAATTATGAATAAAGTTTATAATTTAAATATAGGTTTAAAAGAATTTAATAAAAATAAATTTTTCAGTGTTTTTTGCCCTTTTATGTATAATCATAATACTAATATAATTGATGACGTTTTTGGCATATTTATTGGTAGTCTTAAATGTGAATATGATGGTGCAAATGTTTTTAATAATCATATTAAAAATATTTCTAAAGTTGGAGGAATTGAAAATTTATTACCTATTGGGGAATTAATGCTTTCTTCTTTGAATAGAAATACTGAATATTTTGTTGATAGAAATCTATTAACTAAAAAAACTATAGTTGAATATTTAAAAATAATTAAACAAATTATTACTAATCATAGAGAAAGTATTATTGGACTCAATTATAGTTATTTCTTTTCAAGTCTTGGATTATTTTTGGAAAAATATCCTCCAGATATATTCACTGAACAGGTTTTAAATATTTTTTTAGATATATGTAAAGAATCACTTAGATATAAAAAAGACGTAATTGCTATTCAAAATTTATATTTTGATAATTCGTTTGCAAATTATAGATTTATTAGTATAATTATATTTAATCCAAAAATTATTTCAAAATTTTCTTATGACAATCAAATAAAAATCTGGGAAGGAATATTTAATTATTTTAAAAATAATATAGAAATAATGAAAGATGCATTAGATATTGATAAAATTATTAATTTATTAAGATTTTATGACAAAAGTAGATTTGAAAAATATTGCTGTAAAAAACATGCTTCTCTTTTCGGATGTGCCAATGAAAGTGAAATTATTTTTCCTGAAATTAATTCAAGAATTGGAAAATTAGCAGATATCATTCAATTATATCTAGATAAAGCAGATCAAGATAAAGATGAAATTAATTTATATGAATCTTTAGCCCTTGATTTATCTCCATGTTTAAAAAAGAAAATAATTCAATTATATATATTTCATTTTATTAATGATAAAATTTCAGATAAAACAAAAGAAAAAACTTTAAATAATTTATTAAAAAATAATTATTTTGAAGTAACTGAATATACATTAAGTGTTTCTATTTTAGATGTTCGTTCTGAAATTTTTAAATTATTACATATATTTTTAGAAAAACATAAAAATAAATTTTTAGAGATTATAAGCAAAAGCTCAATTAAGCAAAATCAAATATTTTCATTTATAAGTGATAATATTATACCAACTAATTTAAAAATAATTTCTTTAGATGAATATAATGAATTAGTTAATCAAAAACAAGCTAATTTAAGTTCAGCAGGAAATTATTATCAAATATCTTTATTTAAAGATAATCTTTTAGGCTCATACAACGACAAAAATTATTTATTTTATTATTTTAACAAAAAAGTTTATGAGGATGATATAAGTGCCCTATGGGGATTGCTAAATTCCTGGATGACTGAAAACTCCCCAGAATTAAGTTCTTTTGTCTCTTCAGCTAAAAATACTTTAGCAAGGACTATCAATATTTCAAAGAAAGAAAAAGAGCTTGGTGAAGAAAATTTAATCCAAGATGGCACATATAATTTAATATTTAATCCTTTTATCATATCTTTCGCTGTTGATTTTGTTTCTAAAGTCAAACCTTTTTATATTGATTCATTTTTGTCAAATATGATTTATTTTTTAAGAGATACTGGAACCAAAAATAAAGATATTATTATGAAAGATAAAAAATTTTTTCCTTGGTTAGTTGACACAATTTATTTTTTTCATATTAAAGAAAATGAAAGTATAATTGAAGAAAAAGATTTAATTCCTTCGATTCAAAAAAATTCTATAGAACTCATATGCCAAATATTTAAATTAAAGACTTCTTTAAAAGAAATAGAAAATAAACTCTATTATTTGATAGAACATGCTTTTTATTTAAAGAATAAATTCATTAAAATTACTAATATTTTTTCAGAAATAATAAGAATAACAAGATTTCTTTTTGAAACAATATTAAAATGTTCAGATTTATATTATAATATTAAATCAATATTTTGCTTTGAATTTATATTTTTATTTAAAAATTGTGACGAAATTTTTTCAAATTATGAATATAAAGAAAGAAGAAACTCTTTATTAGATACTGAATCTTTGAATAAAGCTCTAAAAAAATCAAAAGATGAAAAAGATTCTAAAAAAGGTAGTAGAAGTTCAGTTAATTATATAGATTATGAATCTATTAATACTACACCAGATGACAAAACTTTAATGGATAATAAATCTATAGAATTTGATAATAATGAACTTAATTTTACTTTAACAAATGCAGGAAATATGTCAACGGGAAATACAGAAATTGAATTTATTCCCAATTATTATCATCAAGGAATTTTTTCTATTCAACATAATCAAAATGAAAATCAAATAAAAAAAAATTTAAAAAATATATGGTCTGATTATAAATTATATTCTACAATTATTAATTATTATAGAAATAATATATGGGGAGCAGAAATAATTTTTAAAACAGTAAAAATGATATATAAGCCAAAACCTAATAAAAGCATTTTCGATTCTTGTCAAGATTTATTAAAAAATTATGGAGATGTTAAAGAATACAGAAATATTCTTTTATCAAAAATTACAAAATTATTAATAACTGATGAAGATTATAAAAATAATATAAACAAAATAAATATTTTATATTTGAATTTAATATTATTATGTTTTTCAATAGATATTGCTGGAGATAAGGAAGAAGAAGAGGAATTAATTCAGCAAATGTTGGAATTTTTAATTTTTTGCATTTTAGCAAGTATAAATATTAATCAAAATGAAGATACATATAATTATATTCAAAGAAAATTATATGATACAATATATTTTGGATTATTGTTCTTAAAAAGTAAAAATGAGTCTAAATTTACAGAATTAATGTATTATGTGATCGATCCACTTTTTGAAGGAATATCTGGCAATGGACATCTCAAAAAAATTTTAGGTTTAAAAAAAACTTTGTATAAAAATTGTGCTATTTATAAAGTTTTCACAAAAAATGATACTGATAATAGCGAAAGAAGAGCCACAAAAATAGTAGAATTACCTACAGAAAGAGGAGGGTTTGATACCGATAGAAAAAAAAGTGATAATGAAGAAAAATCAAATATTCAGCTAAGTCCAAAAAGCCAAAGAAAAAAGAAAAAAAAAGATTTATTATTTTTCAGGGGAAATCCAGAATTAATTGTTAATAAAATATTTGAAAGAGTTCTTAATTTTTATCAGGAAAAAAGATATATTTTCAAAAATGATAGTAGTATTATTTTGTTTTATTTAATGAATGAATTTAATCAGAATGATCCCAATGCAAAAAATAGTAATGAAAATTTTATTGAGCAAGAAAGAAAAAGAATTAATATATTTAT
Source organism: Enoploplastron triloricatum (assembly GCA_023783335.1). Taxonomy (NCBI): domain Eukaryota; phylum Ciliophora; class Litostomatea; order Entodiniomorphida; family Ophryoscolecidae; genus Enoploplastron; species Enoploplastron triloricatum. The sequence goes on along the minus strand of JAJNAB010000019.1, from coordinate 3,548 downwards.
GAAAAAATTAATTCCAAATATATTTAGCGAAATTAAAAAAACTTCGATAAGCTCTTATTTAGAAGAAAAAAAAAGAAGAAATAATTTTAAAAAAATAAAAAAATCGCTATTTTCTTGGAATGGATTTTGGAGTGATAAAACACTATTTTTAGTTCATCATGAATACTTAAAATATAGAATTAAAAATCATTATTGTAAAGATATGTCTAAAAGATTATTATCTCCTATATTAGATTTAAAATACTATTTACCAAAATTTTCTAAATTTGACGATTCGAAATTATTTAAAGGAAATAATTATAAATATCATATATGCTTGAATGTTGATAATATTTTAAATATAAATAATGAAATCAGTCAAATAGAAGACAATAAAAATGCCCAATTTAATTATCTATTTTATTTATATAAAAATAACTATAATAATATATGGGATAGTTATTATTCATATTTTTTAGAAGAAAAAAATGAAAATTTAGAAAATAATACTATATCCCCAAAAGAAGTTTTTGAATTATTATTCCAAGATAAATTAAATTCAATTAATGAAGAAAATGTTCAATCAGAAAATATATATACTTGCTGTATAGTTAAGCCAACAAATCATGTTAAAGGTTATATAACTACAGAAAAAAATAGCATAAAATTCACTTATTGCCCAGATAATGAAACTAAAGAATTATTAGAGAAAGATCCAAGTTATGATAAAGATATGGGAGCGTGCTTTGGTTCTACATTCAAAACTTATTATAAAGATAAAGATAAAATAGGTTTAGAAGTAAAATATAAATCAATTGAATATATGTTTTTAAGAAATTATTTCTATCAACAAACTGGACTCGAAATATTCACATTTGAAAAAAAGAGTTATTTTTTGAATTTTAAATCAAATCAAGAATTATTGAAATTCATTCAAGATATTCTTTATCATGAAAAATTCAGAAAAGTAAAATGTCATGGATATAAAGGAAAGAGATGTGTTGGATATTGCAAATTATTTAATACAAGCAATAAAAAAAAGAATTATTATATAAATTCTAAAATGGAAGAATGGCAAAATCATAATATATCTACATTTGAATATCTTATGTGGTTAAATATTTTTGCAGGAAGATCATTTAATGATTTAACCCAATATCCAGTATTTCCTTGGATCTTAACAAATTATCAAGGTGAAGCAATAAATGAAGAAAAAGATTTTAGAAATTTGAGTTTGCCAGTAGGAATGTTTGATTTTAATGAAAAAGCGGAAATGAGAAAAGAAACATTTATAGAATTTTATAATACATTAAAAAATGAACTAAAAGAATCAACACCAGACTTCGATTACAAAGAATTTTTAGATAAATGCGATTCATATTTTGTTCATTATAATCACAAAAAATCAAAAAATAGTGAAAATAATCCTGATGGGGAAACCCTGGATGAAAAATTACAAATAAATCAACTTCCATATTTTTATGGTTCACATTATTCCAATCCCACTTATGTTTCCCATTATTTAACAAGATTATTCCCACATGCATCAATTTCTATAGAAATACATGGCGATAAATTTGATGATCCAAATAGATTATTTTTTTCTATGAATAGAACTTTTGAAACGGCTTCGACTTTAAAAGATGATATTCGTGAATTAATTCCAGAATTTTTCGTTTTACCAGAAATGTTTTTAAATACTAATAATTTTAATTTAACTCAAGGTAAATTAGATACTGAAGGAGAACAAATGGATATAAATCATGTTGAATTACCCCCTTGGTCAAATAATTTAAATACTAATTTTGTTCTAGAAATGAGAAAAAATTTGGAAAAAAATGATTTAAAAATAAATAAATGGGTAGATTTGATTTTCGGTTACCTGCAAAAAGGAGAAAAAGCTGAAGAAAATCATAATATTTTTATGCTAAATTCATATGAAAATATGGTAAAAATTGATGAAATAAAAGATGTTGATGCAAAAAATGCACTTATGAGACTGGTTGAAGTAGGGGTTACTCCTATACAAATTTTTTCTTCGGAATCATCGGCTAGAAATGATATAAATAAAACTTTATCAAAGAGTCCTTATTCAAATAGTAAAGGTCCATTTTTATCTGAATGTATTGATTTAAAAGGCTTTAATATTAGTATGAATAAATATCAAAAAATAATACAAAAAATAAATGCTGATTATAAGCAAAATAAAGATAATTATGATACAATATTCCCAAGACTTACTATAATAAAAGCAAATAATAAAAATGAATTAAAAGTTATCACTAATTGCAATTATTGGTTTAATGTCAAACTGGTTAGAAATGAAAATAAATATACTATAGAAGAATCAACTTTAACAGAATTAATTAATATTTCTTCAAAATATTCTCCTTCTTACCAAATGTCTAATGTTATTATTCCAACAATTATTTTTGGTCAAAATAAATTTGTAATTAGAGGCGGATTTTGGGATGGAAGAATTGAAGTTAATTATTTAAATGAATCTAAAGATTCAAAAGATGAAAAAGATAATTTTTATTATTCAATAAATTCCGGTGAAGGTCCAGTTATTGTTATGGAAATTTCAAAAGATGAAACTCTTTTATTATGCGGAACTTTAAATGGCTGTTTAATAGCTTATAAAATAGTATTTATAAATAATAGTATGAGTATTCAACTTAATTTACTTTTAAGAATTTATGATCATACTAGTTCAATAAATTCAATATGTATTAATGATAATTTAAATATGTTAGCAACTTCTTCTAATGATAAATTTGTTTATTTATATTTATTACCAACTTTTGAAGTTTTTAGAGCAATAAAACTTTATGAAAATATTACAAAAGAGAATTTTAATGAAGAAGAATTACTTGCTGCAAATAATGTATTTTTATCTGATTCCCCATTACCATGTATTTGTACTTACTTCAATTCTATTAAAGTTTTTAGATCTTATTCAATCAATGGAGAATTTATATGTGAACATCAAGAAACAGATAGTACAAATCAAATTATGTGCTATAAGATTTTTAAAGATTTAAACTTCTGCGAATATATTATTTATGGAACTGATGATGGCTTGGTTAAAATAAGGAGTTTCCCTCATATGGATTTAATTAATTATTTTAATCCTTTTGAAGGTAATGAAATTATTTGCTTAGAAATATCTTTTGATAAAAGATATTGTTACGCTTGGAGTAAAGGTGGAGAAATAGCAGTTATTAAGGATGTTAATGTCAATGAACAAAATGAATTTGAACAAAAAAAATATAAATTTATGCAAAGCCTCAACTCAAAATTATATAGTTGAGATTTTCTTTTATTTATTAAAAGTTTTCTTTGGCTCATTATTAAAGAATTTGGTAGTTTTTAATTATTTAAATAAATATTACAATGTAAAAAAGTTATATCTTCTAAAAAAAATTATAAAATATGTAATTAATTATTTTAAATATTTTTTTATATTCTTTATATTTTTTATTATTTATATTTAAGTAATTTTAAAAAGTAATTAAATATATTAACTTATAATAATGGGGATTGGGGATTGGGGATTGGGGATTGGG
>JAJNAB010000018.1:0-16135 GCA_023783335.1 Enoploplastron triloricatum | reverse complement strand
CCAATCCCCAAACCCCAATCCCCAATCCCCATTTCCAAACGAAATCAAAATAAAATGAAATTAAAAAAATTTTAAAAAATTTAAATAAAATAATATTTATTCTTTATTTAAATTAAAATATAAAAATATGGATGAAAATGAAATTTTTACAAGAGCTAGAACTTTTCAAATTGGAAATCAAAAAAATAATAAAAAGCATTATTGTTATTTTATATTAAATTATGAAAAAAGCAAAAAATTTCATTTATCTTTTTCTCCTGAAAATAGAATTCCTAATACTCTTGAAATTGTAAAAAAAAAATATTTATTCCTTAAAAAATGTATTTTAGTAATAATTATATATCGTGTTCAAATAATAAATTCTACACATGAAATTAAAATTATAATTGAAGATGATGAAAATAAATCCGAACAGGAATATATTATAACAATAACAGATTCTAATAAGGATTTTTATGAATATAATTTTAAATTAGAAAATTTTGGTATTTTTCCTTTGAATAAACAATTGCAATTTGAAGAATATATAGATATTTTAAGAAATAAATATTCAAGAAAAAGAAATTCTTTAGAGAATGAAGATTTAATTTTTACAACACAAAATATAGTTAAAGAAGAATATAATTATTCTTTTTTATTTATTTTTTTAATCTTTTTAGAATCTTTAGGAACTCAATATGAAGAGACATCTTTATTTTTATTTAATCAAAATAAAATTACTGAAATAGGAAAAATTTCTCAAGAAAAACTTGAACAAATAAAAAATGAAATAAATGAAATTATAAAAAATCCAGATAAAATAAATATAAAAAATAAAAATAATCGTTCAAAAATATTAGAAATATTTTTTTATATGATATTTTATTTTAATTTCCATTTCCAAAAAAAAAAAATAATTCAAATGATTGAAAATCCTAAGATTTATAAATATTTATATAATAATTTTGCAAATAGTAAAGTAATGTTTCAAGATTTATATATTCAAACTGAATATATTAATAAATTTTTTAAAAAAGCCACTAGTGTAAATGAAATATTAAATTTACTTTCATATATTGAGAATGATTGTCTTCGATTTCTTCAATTTATAAATAATAATGCAGATATTATTATAAATACTTTTATTGAAAAAGAAAAAAAATATAAAAGCGTGAGCAAAAATAATGCTTTAATAGAATTTGATAATTATGTAAAATATAAAAAAGAAGATAATATTGAACTAATAAATAATGAAATAGAATTATTAATTACGAAAGAGAAAAATAGAAGTAAAATGTTTGTGAAATTTTCTCCTTTAATTATCAATAAATATAAAGAGTATAATGATCAATCAAAAGAAGAAAATAAAATGATAATAAATAATATGATAGAATTAATAAAAACTATAGATGATAATTTTGAGCAAGTAATTTTGTATCATATTTATTTTATTGAAAGTCATCAAAAAGGAAAAAATATAAAAATTGAAATATTAGATGATATTTTTTCTTTACAGCAAATATATCAGCTACCTTTATATCAAAATAATAAAGAATTTCTCATTACTGTATATAGAATATCAATTAATCAAATTCAAAAGAAAAAAATATTCTTTGATTTTAGTATTCAAATTTCAATAGTTTTAGAAGATGAGCAAGGTAATAAGTTTACAAATATAATAGATGATGAAGAAGATAATAATAATGATACTTTTATATTTGATTTTTCATTTTTCCCAATTAAACAATTTTTTAAAGATATTTATCCTCCAAAAACTTATAAATATTCGATAGAAAAACAATATAAATTATATCTTAATTGTATACAAAATATTTTAAGAATGGATGAAGAAGAAAAAGTCAAATCTATTAAATGTTTAATCAAAAATATCCAAAAGATAATAGCAATAAATAAATATAGTTTTTCATTTTATATTTCTATATTAATTGAGTGCTTTAAAATAAAGGATTTATTATATGAACATTTAATATTATTTGAATTAGAAAAATTAAGTAATAATAATTTGAGGACAGAATTAATTGAAGAATTTAAAGGAATAAATAATGAACTTATAAATGATTTAAATAATATTTTTAAAGTATTTAATATTAAAGATAAAGCTATATATATTGATAAAATTTGTTTAATAAGTTTATTATTTAATTATCACTTCGATCAAAAAAACATTAAAGAATTATTTAATAATCAAGAAATTAATTTAAACTTATATTATATATTATTTAAATATAAAAATTTATTCTCAAAAATTCATCTTTCTAAGACTGATTTAAAAAAAATGATAACTTTATCCCCAGATTTTAATCACTTAATTTCTGCTCTTTCTTTTAGTGGTAATTTCTTAGATACAATTCAAATCATAGATGAAAATAAAGAAATATTTTATGATTTATTTAATGATAATATATCACCTTTAAAAATCGACCTTTTTATAAAGCCTAGAAAAGAAGAAAATTTAGAAAAAATATTAAAATATGTTTTAGATATTCTTATTGATGAAAATCAAATAAATAAATATTTTTTAACATTTTCATCATTTTCTATATTTGAAAAATATATTTGTTTTTATAAAGATATTAACAAAAATATTTGCCTAAAATTAAATTATATAATATATTTATTAAGAATGCAAAATAAAGAATTAAAATTAAATCATAATTTAAATAAAATTATTTATAAAAAAGGATTTAGTTTATCAAAAGATAAAAAATTTACCAATATAGAACTATTAGAATTTATTGAAAGAAATACATACTATAATGAAGGATATTATGAAAATATTAAATTTCGAAATGTAAAAATATTAAATGGAATTGATATAAATAATATTGATAAACATTTTATTACAAAATGGAAAAAAATTAAATGGTTAAAGATATTCAAATCACAAGAACAAAATTTTTTTGAAATAGTTTGTAATCTTCCAATAAATCTTAGTCATTTTAATATTTTATTTGAATTATTTTATGAAGGAAAAGAATTTGAAAATTATAAATCAAATATATTAATATTAATTCGAAAGTCTTTTTTAAAAAAATACAAACAATTTCCAGAAAAAGATTTAATAAATAATATTACTATTATTTGTAATTTAATTTGCTATTTGGAAAAATATAAACTTAATATTAACAATTTTTTAAATGAAATTGAATCTAATATTAATCAAATTGTTATTAAGAATATGTTTTATGAAATAATTACAAAGAGAAAAGAAGAATTAACTCCTAATTTAATAAAAACAATTTCAAATTATTTTTTTAGTAATATAAATGAATTAAATATATCTTTTTTTATGTTTTTATTAAAAAATACTGATAAAAATGAAAAATATTTATCATATATAGATAATTTTACTATATCAATAAAAGATTTTTCGAAATTCATAGAATCTGAAAATTTAATAATATTTAAAGAATTATTTATTAATAATTGTATGAACGATAAAAGGATTAATAAAAGGATTTACTATAAAAATATTTTAAGAGGAGCACAAATTTCTTACAAAGATATTTCAGAAGGAAAAATTGCTTATGATTATATTAAAGATTTTTTTATTAATAAAGAAGAAAATAAATTTTTTGAAAGAATTAAATTATTAACTGATTTTTTATCAGAAAAACAATTAGATAAAGATAAAATTCAAAAAATGTATAACGAAGCTAATAATATAATTCTAGATTTTGAATTAATATTAAATGATTTTATTATTTTTTTTCCTAATGATAAATTAGATTCAATAAATTTTTTGAAAAAAGAAATAAATAATTTAAAATCAGAAAGTTTACATTTCATTATAAATAATAAGATAAAATATGAAGAGTATTTCCAATATTTAGACGATGTAAAGAAAAGAAATAATTATTATAAAAGTAAAATATTTAATCTATTTTTTGAAAATACAAAAAAATTATTTCAAAAAGAGGATGCAATACTTAAAGAAACTGAAAAAGAATTTTTTAAATTAAAAAATATATTTAATAATGAAAATAATAATTATAATTATGAAAGTTTAAAGTTTTTTAAAGAATTTAAAAATAATAAAGAAGAATTAATAAAAGAAATAGATAAATTAGTAGATATATTTCAATTAAAAGAATTAAATAAAGATATTATTATAAATGAAATTTCATTATTTTATAAAAAAGATGATATATTAAATGCTATGAATGGTCTATTAATTTTGGTTGAATTTATAGATAATAATAATAAAGAATTTTTAACTTCACTAAAAACTAATATTCAAAATATTAAAAATTCAAGTAACGAGATTAAAAATATAGAATCTTCAGAGAATATTTTAAAACTTTATGATATTAAAAATTCTCATTTTGCATATCTAAATATATTAATTAATTTAAAGAAGAAAAATTTATTAAATGAAAATATCAAATTAGAAAATAAATTATCAGATGAATTTATTATTAAAAATTTTTTATTATTTATAAAATTCATAAATAAAATTAAAGCAATAGATGATAAAATTATAATTCAACTTTTTTTAAAATTCCTTACAAATTTGCAAGAAAAAAAAGAAATTATTTCTCTTTTTAATAAAGATTACTTTGGTGAAATATTAAATAAAGAATATATAGAAAATATTATTAAATATATTGATTATTTTAGTAACATTTATAAAGATAGCAATAAAATCAGTGATAATTGCAATATTTTGAATTTAATAAAATTGTTTCTGGAATTAAAAGATAAAGAAAATGATTTAATAAATAATTTAATATTATTATTAAATATTAAAAATATTTTTATAATATCAAAATCAATGAAAACATTTATAGAACAAAATAAAATTAAGAAAGGAAAATGCATTGAATCTTTAGAATATTTAATTTATTTATCAGAAAATTTAAAAAAATTTAATTATTCAAATATTTATTTATATATTCTCGATATCCTTAATGTTAAATATGATTTTAAGCCAAATAAATATATACAACTATTTACCAAGTATAATAAAAATACTGAAAGTATAGATTTTCTTTTATCATCAAGCTTTAATGATTGTAGATTATTATTAAATATAATTAAAGATATTGATGATATATTAAAGGATTATGATCTAATTAATTTTGAAAAATGTTTCAAATTTATGAGAAATATAGGATCAAAAGATGAAATTAAAGAAATGAATGATTATGAATTAATACAAAAAATTAAATTTCAAATAGATGATAATAATAATTTTATTGAATCTTTTAATAGTTTTTTTGATCATTTTAGCATTATAAATGATTTAATGAGCCAAGGATTTGTCAAAGATAATATTCTATTTCATATTTATAGAATATGTAAAAATTCTAATTTTATTTTATCAAATATTGAAAAAAATTATTTTGAATCATATTTTACATTGAATGAAAATAGCATAGAGAGAGAAGGAGGAAAAAAAATTTATATAAAATTAAATGAGCTGAAACTAATAAGAGAAAAATTAGAATTAAATGAATATGTAAATAAGGATATTCTAGATAAGGATAATAATAAATATTATCAAAATTTCATTGATTTAGTATTAGGAATAGAAAAAATATATTCTTTATTAAATGAAATTTATTATTATGGATATATTAATATAATTGAAATTCAAATAAAAGTAAATGATTCAAATTATAATACTTCTTTTATTACTCCTTTAAATTTTAATGATAATAATGAAAAAAATGATTTCAAAAAGATTATTTCAAAATTAACTTCAGTTTTAAATGATATAAAGGAAAACCAAAAGAAAGGATATAAAAATAAAAAGATATTGAGATATATTTATGGAAGGCAATTTAATTGTTTATATAATTATTTAAAAAAAACAAAAAAAAATAATGATATTTCTCCTATTTTGAAATATATCACAAATAATAAAAAATTAAAAGATATAGAAAAATATAAATGGGAAGAAGGAGATAATGAATATCAAAATATAAATAATTTTAATAATTATATTGAAAAGGTTTTAAATACAAGTAAAATTACATTTGATATTATTTATGAAAAATCATTTATTAAATCAGATATTGAATTTGAAAAATATAGAGGAATTTTTATATATCACTTCAATAGCCTAGAAAAGGAATTATTTCAAATATATAAATATTTAACAGGATATTCCCCAGTATTGCAAAATATTTTACTATGTAATACTGAAACATCTATTCAAGAAATAACAGCATTTTTATATAGAAGTATTTTATGTGATTTTCATTCATGTTTTATCATTGGAGGAATTGAATTTCTTGAAAATAATCAAAAAAATTATTTATTAAATTTATTAAAAGAAATTTTATTTGAAAATGAAAATATAATGAATTCTTGTTTAATTATTTTGACAAAAGATAAAAATATTGTTATGAATGAATATTTTAAATTATTAATAGATTTTAAAACATTTGATTCTAAAGTAAAAAATGAATTAGAGAATCAATTTATAGATGATAATAATATATCAATTTTTTACTCTGAGAAACCGGGAACTGGAAAATCAACAATAATTGAGAGAAATATATTTAAAAAAAAAAAAAATTATTTTTATTTTCCTCTTGTCGGACTAATATCTAGAAAACAATTAATGAAAAGATTAAGGGATTCGATTGTGTGTGATGCTTCTATTCATTTAGATATATATGATATAGATAATATTGAAATAATTGAAGAATTTCTTTTCTTATTATTAATAACAAAATCATATAGAATAAATGAAAATATTTTGTATTTATTAGCAGATACCGAAATTTATTTAGAAGTACCAAATAATATAGATTTTTATTCAAAATTTCCAATTTTATCCCTAATTCCATCTAAAAACATAAATAAACTAGTGAAGAATAAATTAGAGCCATTAATTACCTCTCTAGGAATAGATTCAAATGTTCAAATAGTATCAAATTATTTAAAGCTAATTAAAGAAAATAAAATAAATGAAAATATTATATTCTTTAAAGGTTTAACACCAAATATTGAAAAATCAGAGTTTGAAGATGACAAAATATTAAAATCAATTTTAAATGCAGAAATTAAATCCAAAGAAGAATGTAATAAGCTAATTTTTGAAAGATTTGGTTCAATAAATGAATCTTTTTCTTATTATCAATTAAAATTTTTAATAGATATTCTTGGTGTATTATTAAAAGAATTTAATCAAACTCTTAATATATTAGACTTAAAAAAAGATAATAAAGATTTTAATGATTTTAAAACATATATATTTAATAATTGCATAAAATTATCAAAATATTTAACTATAAATGAATATGAAAATATATTAAATGAAAAATCAATATTAAAAAATAATTATAAAAAAAAGTTATTATATTTTGATAAACTTGAAAAAAATTTATTAATATTTTATAAAGGAATTGGCGACAATTTATATATAATAAATTGTTCCCCGAATGATGAAGAGTTTAGAAAATATTTAGAAATAGAAAATTGTTTTGGTATTAAAAGAATCAGATACTTACAAAATTATTATGAATATAAACAAGAAGATTATATAAAAGAATTAAAAGAAATATTTAATCTAAAAATAAAAATTATTGATGAAATTTCAAGTAATTTTATTTTTACTCCAAAAGTGTTTATTGAAATATTTTTGATTTTAATAAAAATAAAAGCAGATATTCCAGTAATAATAATGGGAGAAACAGGAATTGGTAAAACATATCTTATTAAGTTATTATTCAAATTAATTAATTTAGAAGAAAACAATGAAATGAAAATACTAGAATTTAATGCAAAAATAAATGATATAGATATTATTAATTTTATAAATCCTATTATAATTAAGGCAGAAAAATTATTAGAAATTGGGCAAAATAATGGAAAAATATGGATATATTTAGATAAAATAAACTCTTGCAAATCAATGGGACTTATTTCAGAATTATTAATCAAGAATTCTTTTCAAGGAAAAGAATTGCCAAATAATATAAAACTAATAGCAGATTGCAATCCTTATAGAATAATAGATAATAATTTCACGGAAAAAGATGATATAAAAATTCAATACAATTCATATCCTCTTCCATATTCGTTATTAAATTTAGTTATTAATTTTGGTTATATGAATAAAAAAGATGAAGAAAGATATATTGAATATTTAATTGAAAAGCCATTTAAAAAATTAAATAACGGATGCTTAAATGAAGAAAATATGAAAGAAATTAAAAATATAGCTAAAAAAATGTTAATTGAATCTCAAAATTTTATTAGGGAAAATTATGATGATTCTTCTGTATCTTTAAGAGATTTAACAAGATTTATTCAATTTTTTGAATTTTTCTATACTTTTTTAAAAACTCAAAAAGAAAAATTATTTACTTCAATGGAAAAGCATAGCAATTATATTGATATAAAAAAATTAACAGAATTTGATATATTTATTTATTCAATAAATCTTTCAATTTTTATTTGCTATTATATAAGATTACCAAATAAAACTTTAAGACAAAAATATGTTGAGCAAATGAATATAATATTTATATATAGGAATTTTCTTGAGTTTCCTATTTTTGAAGAAAATTTTATTGTAGATAATATAGAAATTCCAAAAGGTATAGGCAAAAATAGAATTTTATTAGAAAATTTATTTTCTGTATTTTGTGCTATTAATAATAGAATTCCCATTTTAATGATCGGAAATTCAGAATCTAGTAAATCCTTAAGTATTAATTTAATTTTTAAATCAATGAGAGGGTCTTGGTCAAATAATTCTCTTTTCAAATTATTCCCAAAATTGATTCTTTATTCCTATCATGATAGTGTTAATAATATTTGTGAAAATATTGAAGGAATATATACAGAAGTAAAAAATTTTGATGAAAAATTAACAAAACAAGGTGGAAATAATTATTTATCAATGATATGCTTTGATGATTTAGATATAAATGAAGAATCCTTAAATTCTTCTATTAATATTTTAGATTCTTACTTAGAACATAAATTAAATCAAAATCAAAATATCGCATTTGTCGGAATAATTAATAATGATATTAATAAATTTAAAATGAATAAATATTTATTCTTATCAATAATTGATTTAGATGAAGAAGATTATGTTAATTCTTCATTATCAATTGCAGAATCTTATGATAAAAATTTTTCTATCAAATATAAAATGTTTTTTGAAAATTTTGGAAAATTTTATTATGAATATAGGATAAATGAAGAAAAAAATAACAATTTATATAAAAATTTTAATCATAATAAAAAAGATTTCTTCAGTGCTATAAAATATATAGCTATGAATTTGACAAATAAAGATAATGAAAATAATTTGGCTTTATTAGGATTGCAAAGTATTGAAAGAAATTTTGGAGGACTCAATTTTTATGAAAAAGAAGTATTATTTTCAGCTGAAATATTTAAAAAAATATATAAAAAATATTATTCAGATCTGGATTATAATAAAAAATATGATTATATAAAATGTTTAAAAGAAAATATAAATGAATTCTATAGTAGAAATTTATTATTAATTTCAAAATCTTCAGAAATAAAAGATATATTATCAATTGTTATATCAGAGAATAAATTTGATGTTTTAATTAGAAGTCAATTTAAAGAAGATTTAAAAAATGAATTTTATTTATTAAAAATAATGAATATAATAAAAAATTCAATGAAAAATGGAAAAATAATAGTCCTAAAAGATTTTGAATTTATTTTTCCTTCTTTGAAAGAAGTTTTTGATCAAAATTATATAAAAATAGGGGATAAAAATTATATTCATATTAAAATTAGTAAAATAATAAATTCTTATTACCAAATTAATGAAAATTTCAAATGTATTATAATTGTAGATATGGATAATATTATCAAACAAGAAAATAAATTTATAAATGCATTTGAAAAGCATATTATTACTTATGAAAATATAATAAGCCAAAATATGAGAGATATTTCTAAGAAAATAGAAAAATATTTCAGTTATATATCAATTAATAATAATATAAACACATTAATAAATATAAATATAGAAGATATACAAGGAATGATTTATAAATCTTTTAAAAAGGGGATTAATGAGGATAAAATTTATAATGAAATTTTATCAAAAATAGCTCTAACATTATCACAAGATAGTATTTTATTGGCGAAAAATAATAATTGTGAATACAAAGATTTATTCAATTTTTATCTAAAAGGAGAGCATATTAATTTAAATAATTTTTTGAAAACAATGGAAAAAAATAAAAATATAATTTATACTTTTAGTCCTAATTTAGATGTGAACTATATAAAGGATATTCAAAATCAAAATTTAAAATTATCAATTAAAGTTAAAGAAAATATTAAAAATATAAAAATAAGTGAAATGAAAACTGAAAATGAATTTGAAAAAAATATTATTGAATTTTTAAATGAAGAGAAATATAAAATATGCTTCATTCAAATAAATCTTCAAGAATATAAAATATTTGATAATATAAAATGTTTAATTGAAACTAAAGAAAATAAAAATAATCAAAAAATATTTATATTTCTTATTCATATGAAAAGATTAATTAATAATAATATAGAAAAATATAAATTAAAAAAATCAATTTCTAATTTATCAGATTATTATCAAGTTTTTATTGATAATTTAAATGGAAATCCTGAATTTTCTCTAGAAAAATTCATTAATTTAAAAAACGAAAATATTTTTGAATTTTTCTGGGATATTAAAAATAAAGAATTTAATTATAATATTGAGAAATCAATATCTTTAATGAAATTTAATATAATTGGAAATATTAATATTGATTATGTCAAGTATTTGAAAGAATTAATTTTTTGTGATAAAATGAATGCTTTAATAAATAATAGTATTAGATACAAATTATTTAATAAAAAAGATATAATTGGAAAATTATTAAAAATCATAAATAAAACAGTAAATAATGAAAGCAAGGAAATAATATGTGAAAATGATATTGATATGATCAATATATTAAAAAATTATTTATATAATGAATATAATGAGCAAATAAATCAATTTATTTTACAATCTGGAAAGCATAATTATTTTGCATCTTTAATATTTTTGAAAAATGAAAAGAAAAATTTCAATAAAAATAAGAAAAATAATCCTAATATTGAAGAAGAAATAACGAATATTTTTTTTGATATTTTTAAAAATGAAGAAAAAGATTTAAATTTCAGAAAAGAAAAAGAAGCTAATATTATCAATATTATATATGGATTAAAAATTCCTTATATTAAAAATTCTATAGAAAATATAAAAAAAGCAATAAACAAAAATATAATTAAAAAATTTTGCATTAATGAATATTCTTTAAGAAAAAAAGATTTAATCGAATTGAATATTAGAAAGCAATATTGGAGAAAATTAAACAGATATTCTGATTTAACAAGTATAGAAATTAAAAAAGACTATATAATTAATAAAATAATTAATATTATTAAAAAAGATGAAAATAAAATGAATTTATTTTTTGATTTATTAATTGATGATTATTATATATTATATATTCATGAAAATATTCATACAAATTCTGAACAAATTAAAAATATGTTATTATTAATGATAAATTTAAATCAAAATATATTTGATAAAGAGGAAAATGATATTAAAAATAAAAATACTTATATAAAATTAAATTTTATTGCTAATATAATAAATTGGATGGAATGCTATAAAAATGAAATTATAATTATATTAAAAATATTTTCAATATTGGATCTAAAAATAAAAAATTTATATCAAATAATTAAAGACTTGATTAATTCAAATAAATTTATAAAAGAAAAAAATAGAATGATTCAAGAAAGTAATTATAATTTTGAAATATTTTTTATTATAGTTGAAACTTTAATTAATGCTTTAATATCAAGTGAAACTCTATTAAATGATTCTTCTGAATTATTGGATAAAATAAATCTTTATAAAGAAATTTTAAACGAATTTTATAAAATTCAAAAAAATTTATCATTCTATTCAAGAGAAATACTTTCTTTAGAAGAAATTGTTGAAATTTTTAATGCATTTTATATTAATAAAATTACTGATATAAATAATTATAAAGACATTTTAAAATATTTCAATGATGAAATAAAATATATAAATAATAAAAATACAAATAAAATAATAAGTAATTTTGAAAGTTTTTACAAATTATTATATAATAATCTTGAAAAATGGGAAAAATTCCCTAAAATTGTGAATAATATATTTGTTAATGAATTTAATAAAGTATATAAAGAAATTGATGATGATAAATTTGCTGTGATATTGCAATCAAAAATTTTAGAGACATATAAAGAAAATGAAGAGGAAAAAAAAAATATATTTATTTATTATAATTCAGGGATAATTAAATTAATTTTAGAAAGAATTTTTCAGCACAGTGATAATTCCTTATATTATTTAGAAGAATTGAAAATTAAATCTGAATTAATAATAAGTTTCAATAATAATAGTAATTCAATATTGGATGAAATAATAATAAATTATTTTGAATATAAAATAAATTTAGATTTGAAAAAAATGAAAAAATCTGAAATAATAAATATGAATTTAGAAGATGGTGATAAATTAAAATATTTTGATGTATTGAAAGATTCATTTAATGTTTTAAATTCAATTCTAAGAAATAATTATCAGAATGAGATAAAAAGCCTAAACTTATTATTTTCAATTTCTTATATTAAAATATATTTAAATAAATTAATTTATTTATTTATAAATGATTTCCAAGAAGCAGGAAATATAAAAGGAATATTTGAAATAATAAAAAATCCAAATTTATTAAAAGTTATAAAAATATATATAATAAAATTATTGTCTAATCAATTTAATAGTTATGAATACTTTTTAGGAAAAGAACATTTCAATGAAATTATGAATGCAAATGAATTTGATTTTGAAGATGGAAATGAAATGTTAATTTATAATTTTCTTCCATTAAAGCCAAAAAAAATTTATCATATTTTTTTGGAACAATCTGAAATTTTTGAAAATTATAAAAAAGTTCATTTTACAGTTGATAAAAATAAAGAAAATACTTTTAAAGAATATATGAATTATATAGATAATATAGGGATTGATACATTTCTTATAATAACAATAAATAAAATAATATCTAAATTATGTTTGAAATCATTCAATATAGAAGAATATTCAAAATTTTCAAAATTTATGAAAGAATTTTTTGAATATTGTAAAAAAAATAAAAACGAAGAAAATATATTTCAAATAAAAGAAAATTTAATTAAATTATTATTTTTATATTATGATTTAGAAGAATTTAACAAAAAATTAAAACCAAAACTATTGAAAGAAGGAGATATTGATCCAAATTTATTTTTGATATTATTATATGGATTTCGCTATTGTGTTATTTCTTTATATAAAAAAAAAAATTTTTATTCATTATTATTTGATAATAATTGTTTATCTAAATTAAAAATAAATTATATCCCTGGAATTGATAATCAAGAAGATTTGCATATGCATTCAATTGCACAAATTAAAAATCATTTTAATATATATAATTTTGATAAGGGGTGCTATGTTTGCTCTTGTGGATACTATTATACTATGGATGATACTATATATTTCAATGAAGATATAATTTTCAAATGCCCAGAATGTAAAAGGGAATTAGGATATGAAGTAAATTATATAAATGAAAAATATATTAAAAATTTCAGAAAAGGTCAATATAGAATTTTTAAAGATGAAAATGATAAAAAATTTAAAAGAAATGATATAATTATTGAAGAAAAAACTTTAAATGAATATATTAATGATATAATTGAACCTATTATAAAAGAAGAAAATCCTGGCTTAAATATTTCAAATAAAAAAAATAATTTAAAAACATACAAAAAAGTTAGAAATTTAAGTAAAATTGGATATAGTTTATTAAATTTTATATTTTATAATCATTTATTTTTTGCCTATTGTATCAATTGCTTTGAATTTACTAATGAAAATTTAGGACAAAATTTTATTGAAGAGGAAAGCGCATGCCTTGAAAATATAGTAAAAAATTGGAATTTATTAAAAGAAGCATTACATGAAATATCAATTGATTCCATTGAAATATTTAATAATATAATATTTAAGCAATTATCAGACTTTTTATTTAATTTTGAATCTTTTAAAACAAAAGAAGAAAGAACTTTAATTGAAGAAAATATAGAAATTATAATAAAGCAAAATATAGGAAATTATAACAACTTAAAAAAAGAATATATTGAAGAGAATTTTAAGCAATTGCAATTAATAATAGTTGATGAAAATAAATATCAAAATGATAAAGAAGGATATAATAAAGAAAAAATAAATAAATCTAAAAATCATATTAAAACAATAATTAATGAAATAATAAATCCTGAAGAGTATAATAAAGAAAATTATCCTTTTTTCCAATATTTTATGTATACAAAATATCCTGACAAAGAAAATTTTATCATAAATTTTAAAAAATTGGGTGAATTATGCAAATATAAATATCCATTATTAAATCAATTATTATCTGAGCAACAATCAGATTTAACAAAAACAAAATATTTTAATGGTATTAATGAATTTAATATGTTTATGCTAAATAATTATTCATTTAAAATTACAAGAGAAAAAGCTAATGAGATTAATATATTAGAAATAGAAAAAGATGAGCCATTAATATTTGAAAATTTTAGAAATTGTTGGAATGAAATATATAAAGATATAAAATATAAACAAAAAAATGGATTAAAAGATGATAAATTAATAGATTACTTAATTGATGAAAAAAATAAATATTTTAAAGAAATTTACCAATTTATTATTAATCATCAAAATAGATTTTTAAAAACTGTTTATGAATTTATTCCAACAAATAATATTATAAAATATTATTTTAATAATTTAGAAAGAAGTATTCCAATACAAAATGCCAAAACAAATAATATTATTTCTTATTATGATATAGATTTAGAAAACATTATTTTCAAAAATTCTAAAAGAAATATATTTAATAAAACTAAAATAAATTATTTGACTTATAATAATTTTATATATGATTTTGATTCAATAGAAAAAGAATTAGCAGAAATTATTTTACCAGGTAAATTTATATTCGAAGAAAATAATTTTCATTCCTTTTCCTTTTTATATGAAGATAATCAAGCTATATTTTCCAAATTTATAGAAAATTATAAATTAGAAAGAATATCAGAAAAAGAAAAAAAACAAATAACTGAATGTTATGATGAAAAAATAGACGATTTTAAAATTATAGTAAAAGAACTAGAATATATTCAATATATCATAAATTATTTAAATAATAATAAATATGATGAAGAAAATGACATAAAAATTCTAAAAGATATAGATACTAATAATTTTAATTTATGGGATTCAAAAATTTTTGAACTTAATTTTTTGAAAATTAGCCAAATATTTGATTTTTTTTTATTTTTAGAAGATTTCTTCTTTGAAAATATAAAAAAAAATGTATCATTTAATGTATCATTTAATAATAATTTCATATGCAAAAATAATATTAATAATAAAGAAGAAATAAAAAATAAAATAAAAGAAATAACAAATGGAATAAATTTGAAAATTGCTCTTAAAAGATATATATCAATATATTTAATTAATGGAAATTATGCAAATAAAGTCAAAGATAAAAATTTAGCCTTAGAATTAGATAAAGTTGAATTATGGTATTTATTGGATGAAAAAAATAATAAATCAGAAAAAATAAAATCAATTTTATTTGAATTAGAAAAATTAAATATAAAAGTAGAAGAATCAATCTTATTTTATGAAATAATAGTGTCAAATGAATGAAAAATAGAAAAAATTTTTTTATTATATAATTTTTATATAATTTTATTATTATTTCTATAATTAATATAAAAACAATTGTAGAAAGGCAATTAAATTTGTATTATTATATTATTTATATAGTTGTTCTTTAACAAATTTTAAAAAAATCTTAAGTGGTAAAATTATAAAATCTCTTAATATTTAAAAGAATTATTTAATTTAATATAATTGTTTGAATATTTCATTAATATTCAAAATCAATACATAAATAAAAATTTTTATAAATTAATTAAAAACATTAAAAAAAATAATTTTAACTTTTTAATTTAAATTTTTATATAAAATATGGGGATTGGGGATTGG